>JAODAL010023517.1:0-62535 GCA_025379985.1 Phyllomedusa bahiana
TCCTTTAGGATTCGCCAATACTACCGGGGTTTTTTTTCCCCCACTTTTCTACGCTGGGGGCCCCTATCGGGGCTCTCCCCCGAAAGAACGAAACCCTAAATGTTGCCCCTTCCGTCTCCTCAGCACCTTTTTTGGTCCGTCCGATCCAAGGCCCCCTTCCCTAAGGGGATGCCCTTCCGTGGGAGCAGGGCGGTCTGCCCCAGAAGGGCCCCTAAAGGCAAGACCCGTCACATGCGGGGTTTTTAAAAAGACCTTCTCTTCGGCGAACGAATTATGCCTTAGACCGGAGCTGTTGCCAAAAAATTTGGCCTGGAAGATGGCACTCTTTTTTGGAGGAGCTCGACATCCGTTAAACGTCTTCACAGACCATAAAAATCCAAACCTTCAAAGGGCTCACGTTTAAATCCTCGCCGGGCCGGTGGTCCGTTTTTTCCCCCCGCTTTGTTTTTAAGATCACACAACCGGCCGAGAAAATGTCAAAGCGATCCCCTCTCCGGGGGTTTCTGAATTACCGGGGGGGAAACCGTTCTCACCCAAAACATTGGTCCTAAAACGGCGGGCCCTGGGTTTCTGAGACCTCCGTGGGTTTTCCCTCCGGGCAGAACCTACGTGCCCCCCGCACTTAGGGGAGATTTTTCGGGTTTTGGGGGCATATTTTTCCCTTCGGCCCGGGCCCCCGGGTTCGAAATCCTACTTTCTCATCTCAAAAACCTACTTGGCCAACTCTGCTCCAAGATGTCAAGGACTTTTTCCTCCTTTGGCCCCAAAAACAAGGTCCCTGCCACGCCCCAGGTCTCTTATTCCCTCTGCCTTTTCCCGATCTCCAGGACACACATAGAAAAAAAAAAAACTTATCAGGGATTTTCCTCCTTCCCGGGGAATCGTCTCGGGTGGTCATGACCGATTTTTAAAAGATGTCCCACTTTGTGCCGTTTCCCTGGTCTTCCCTTCTGCTCCCCAATTGGCGGCCATTTTTTTCACACATTTTTCGCCTGCATGGTTTTCCATCCCCCTTTTTCCAAACGTGGCTCCAATTTTTCTGAAGTTTTGGCTCCCCATGTTCCCCCCCTTTGGGGAAATCAAGCTGATTTCCGCTGCGACACCCCCGATAATGGGAGGGGGAGAAGTAAACCAGATCTTGGGGAGTATTACGCACTTTTTTCCCGGAGGGCCGGACAACTGTCCAATGCTTCCAGGGCCGAGTTCCATAAACATCGGGACTCCAAATCACTGGCGTTCCCCATTCCTTGTGGTCTATGGTCTCACCCCCCCCGCCCCCCTCCCCCCCGGCTTCACCCCCGGGGTTCCCCGCCCGGGGCAACCAGGTTCAGGGTATCGGGGGGCATTTGGGGAAAGACCCAACAACCCCTTTCCCAGGGGTTCGCCGATGGTCCCAAGCTGTCAAAGGGGAAAAACCTTCCCCAACGTTCCTCCCAGGGATAAAGGGGCTCTTTTAAATACATTCGCCTAAGACCCCACTATAAATTGGGTCCGCGGGGTTTTTGGGACCTTCAAGGGACTTCGCAACTGAATCCGGGGTCCTACAACTTGCCAACCCCCATCTCTCCGGGTTCCAACGCCCTTTTAGTCTCCCCAAAAAATTTGGGCTTGAACCGGGGCTCCCAGAAAAGCGCTGCTCCGTCTCCGGTCCTAGAGTCCCCTGATGTTTTTGAAGTGAAGGACATCTTAGACATGAAGACCATCAGGGTAAGCGTTTCTTTCTTGTAGATTGGAGAGGGCTTCCCGGCCCGAAGAGAGGTCCGGGAACCGGGGTCCAATATCCTGAATCAGATCTGCTCCGTAAGTTTTTCCCTTCAGCCTAAAAAGAGGGGGAGACTAAGGGGGGTACTGTAGCGGGTTCCTCCGCTTTTCGGCCCCGGCGCAACCGTGGCCGGGCCCCCCCGGGCGCCTGCCGGGGTCGGGTGCCGCCGCTGGCTGCGAGGCGAGCCGGGGGTCCACTCCTGCCGGGGACTCACCTGGCGCGGGTTATACTGAATAAATGGAACTTTATATACAATGTTGCAGACCTGCAATCTCTCAATCATGCAATGACGTGACCACATTATGGGCCCTCAGGACAGGATATCACCTTGGGCTCCATGGGATAATGTTAATACTGTTGCCCCATGGTTTTACCAAAGAGGTGGCTAGCCTAACAAAAAGTATTTGGGTTTGGGTTTCTGTTTTTTTTTAGGGGATGTTTTAAAAAAAAATTGTCCCCAAAAAAAGGAGCGAAAGTTTTTCCCCTTTTTCTCTATTACAGGACCACAAATGGTGAGGTCTGACCTCTATGTAATACTACCATGCAGCACCATAAAGGAGCCATGAAGCTTTTCCTTGCTTTCTGCACACACAATTCCCAAAGCAGGGTTTTTTCAATTTTTCAGGGGCCCACAAAAACAACTGGAGGGGTATAAAAAGTGCTTACAATTTTACTTCTATGGTAAAGGTTTTTGTATAAAATTCCCTTTTGGGGGTGCCCATAAAAGATTGGTTTTTTTGGGCACTGCAGGAAGGGGGTCCACCTCCAGGTGGGCCACAACACCTAATGTAGCCTTCTGTACATGCATTTTTTTTTTTGGGGCAGAAAAGCTCCCCCCAGGGGGGGGCCGCAAGGGGCCTTGGGAAATTTTTTTATTTAAATTTTTTAGTGGGGGTTTTGGGTTATGGGAGTGGCCCCTAAAAATCCCGAAAGAGAAGTCATGCAACAAATACGCGTACCAGGCTAAAGGAAACATAAATTATGCTTATGTGCCCAATTTTTTTGAAAACCCCTAAAACTTAATTTTTTTGTTCCCCCCCTAATCAATTTTAAAAAAGGGTTTTTGTTTGCTTTAGGGCACACTTTTTTAGTTCCTCCGTTTGTACCCCGCCCCCCCCCCCAACACAACCAAACACCCTGGGCCCTTTTGTTTTTAAGGAAACCTAGGTTAATTTACTTTAAGGGGACAATGCTGATAATCTGGTCACCGTAGGCCATTGGTTCTGTTGTGTTGGCACAATGTTGGAATAGGTTAAAAAATGGTTGTTATTGCTTTACCCATGACACTAGATAGTTAGCGGTGGCCGTTTTAAAATTTTAAAATTTTCATGTGTTTGGGGAGTATACAAAGAGGGGGATGTCCCTAACTGGCGGATGTTGTCAGCTGAAGATAATAAAAACCGTTTTTTTAAAGGCTGAGTTCACATTTACGTATTTAACGTTTTAGGTATTTTGTTGGGGTACAATTTGGGGCAATTAGCCAGTGGGTTCCCCACCCACCGGGTACTCCCCGTGGGCCCCCAGGCTACCAACTTCTATGTCCTGGGGCACCAAAAGCCAAAATTTTTAACCAAACCAAAAAAGTCCAAGTAAAATGGGGGTTTTTCCCATTAATTTTCCCATGGAAATGACGCGTTATTTGAAGGTCTTGTTAAGTAACAGGGAACATGATCCATCTAAGGGACAAATACATAAAAAAACAACTGACCTGTGCTCTGGTTTTTTTGGATGGTTTTTTTCTGGGTTTTCCTTTTTCTGAGTTTAAACTTTAAATTTCAACCCGTGTCAATCATTTACTGCTGCCCATCTGGACACTGAACACCTCCTGAGCGCGGTCACGCACAGAGAATCTCCATCTACAAGAACAAAAAATATAAAACCCCTACAAAAGCCTTTTCAAAAAGCATTTTTGGGCCCATGGGGGAAAAACTGCAGGGGGAACCGGGCCCCAAAAACCTACATTACACTTGGTCCCCTGGGAAAATTTGGGCCCTCCCCCCAAATAAAACCCATATTATCACCCACTTTTGTCCCGGGAGGCCTGCAAACTAATTGGGGAAGGCAGGGGGCCTTTGGCTTTCCCTTCTCCCCATGGGTTTTTTTTTGTTTGGGGACATCCCCAAAAACACACAAAAAATAAAAAAAGCAAAGCCCAACCATTTTTGGGGGTTAAAGGGGTATGTTTTTTTTGTAAACCTGGGGAAGCCTAACCCCACTGGGGGCCCCCAACTTGTGGGGGGCCCCCGGAAAAGCCTAGTGTTCCCAATGGAAAAAATGGCCCCAGACCCATAAACCCTAATCCTCCCCCTTTTCCATCACAATCGGTTCTGGGAAAACAGGGGGGGTGCATTTTTACCTCACCCCAAAATCCCACTTCTTTGAAATATTTTTCTATAAACAGCTACCCTTTTGTAATTTATTTTTTTTTAATTATTTTGGAAAGTCAGATTCTGAGCAACTGGGTACCACAACTTTACAAAGGTAAAGATTTAGGCACAAAATCCCGTACAAGCAAAATTTTGTGCTTTCCAAATCGCCTAGAAAGGGAAAAAAGGAACAGGAAAATGGGCAGCTGCTGAACAGATAAAACATTTTCGCCAATTCACGCTTTTCCAAAAGGGCGACCTTGGCAAAACTGCTAACCTCTATCTCCCGATTTTGGGGAAAAATTTTGTCGATTTTCCCAGAATACCATATTTTTCCCAGGAAACCCATGTGGGTTCTTGAAATATGGGGTTTATTTATACCCTTTAAAGGGTTTCCCCACTAAAATCGATTCACTCAAACCCCAGTCCTTTTTTTTCTTGGGTTTTATTTTTGAATTCAGGGACATTTTTACTGCTTTTACTAAAGGCATTTTAAAACCCCGGTCTGTAGCTATAGCAACTATGCTGACAGCCAAACAGGGAGATCAAACAGGGCCTTTTCTTTTACAACCAGTGCAAACAGCCTAACTTTAAAAATTTGTACAAAGGGCCCCGTACTAAAGTGACCAGTTTCTGGCAGCCTATCATTAAGATAAACGGTCTTAGCTAAAGGGGAAACCCGCACTGGAACCTAAACAAGAAGATCAAACAATCTTAAACTAAGTGACCAGAGCTGGCACCTAACAGCAAAGATTCCAAAAAGGCTTACTAAGCAACCCCTTCTGGCAAAACCTAAACATTTAAGTTTTTAAAAGGGCTTTCGATAGCAAAACCCTCTGGCACCTATTTCCCGGGGAGAAAAGGGAAAAGTCTTTTAGCATAGCCCCCAGTTCTGCCGCCTATCATGGAGATTGAAAGGTCTTACTATAGCAACCATGCTGGCAGCCTACAGGGAGAATCACAAAGGGCTGTAGCTATACGACCCCGAGGGGCTGATGCAGCCCAAAACAAAGGGGGATATCCAAAAAAAATTTAAGGGGCCCGTTAATGGACACATATTTCAAAGTGGGCTTGTTTTTTCAAGACCCTTTTAAAATAATAAGCACAATCCCCGCATTTGGGTGACCCCTTTTTAAGTTTTTCTATGCAAAATATAGTTTTTTGGGCTACCCAATTTGGGTACTTTCTCTTTTTTTGGAGGAACACAAAGAGAAAAGCAATCCTCTATATCCAATATGCATTGACAAAATCCCCAGCTTCCATCCAGAAAGTTCAAAAGTATCTTCATCCCTTTACTTATTTCCTTCTTTAAAAAAAAAGGGGAAAATGATCCCAAGTCTGAATTGCAAAATAAATCAGTGTGCAAAAAAAAGGGAACGACTTAAACAGGCAAATGGATGGGATACATAAAAAAGCATGTCGCAAGCGCGTTTCAGGCTGAAGCGCGTAAAGGAAGTGCTTTTTTTTGCATACTGACTTAGCTGTGTGCTGTTTCACACACCTTCCGTGCATTCCTGGACTGATCACAGGTCAGTTGGATTGCTGTTTGCATTTACCTATGTAAATCGATACGGACCAGGACACACACATCTATATTCTGACTACTATCTAGTGGCAGATGTTTCATTGGCCTTTTTGTGTCTCCATTTGAGACTCTTTTGGTCAATGTTATCCAGTTCCCCCTGAAGAACCGTTTTCGGAATCCGGGGAAACGCATTGGAGTATATATATATATATATATATATATTTTGGACCTTTTATAGTGCTTTATATAGATTCAGTGTATAACAGGTATTAGTCATCAGGGGTGAGGTCGCTCCTTTCGGGGCAGTTGCTCCGCCCGATAAATAGGACGTAATAGGGATTTCTAGGATCGGATTTGAATTCTAATTCATCTTCTATATAGGATTCTCTCCCTCCTTTATTGGAATATCCTCTATTGGAAATCTGGATCTAAAAGATCTCGTGTGGACCACTGGTATCCCATAGGTCACGTGAGTGTATATATGTATATCTACCTATTTTGTCTATCACTTGATATATAATTGTGATATTGTATAAGATCTTCATAGAGTTCATCATCTGGGGACACCCTTTTCACTATTGTCTATATTACATATTTTATAATTCTTAATGATAATTAAAGTATAAAGCATTGGTGCTTCCTCACTTAGAATATGCTGTTCAGTTCTGGGCCCCAGTTGATAGAAGAGATGTAATGGAGCTAGAGAGAGTGCAAAGACGAGCAACCAAACTTATAAGGGGAATGGAGCATCTTAGAGAGAGTGCAAAGACAAGCAACCAAACTTATAAGGGGGATGGAGCATCTTAGTTATGAGGAGAGGTTAGTAGTATTGCACTTACTTAGTCTTGAGAAAAGACGGCTTCAGGGGTACATGATTAATTTATATAAATATATAAATGGTCCCTACAAAAAGTATGGGGAAAAATTATTTCAAATTAAGCCCCCTCATAAGACAAGGGGACATTCCCTTCGACTAGAGAAAAAAAGGATTCAATCTCCAGGGAAGAAAAGTGTCTTCACTGTAAGAACTGTAAATCTGTTGAATAGCCGCCTGAGGAGCTGGGAGTTTCAAGAAAGGCTTAGATAACTACCTGAAGCTAAAGAATATGAATGCGTACGTAGCCATGTAAAATTCTGGATCCTGGCTGGTGGCGGCTCTGGGGTCACAGATGGGGTCTCCACTGGAGCAGATTGGTTCTTGCCTTGTGGGTTTCAGGGCATTAACCAGTGGGAGGCTGGGCTTAAATTCCTTGTCTCTCTCCTCACCAACATTTTTCCCCACCCTTGGTTGAACTTGATGGACACGTGTCTTTTTCAACTGTACTAACTATGTAACTATGTAAAAGTTAGATTTTAGCCGAAATTCTTTTGGATTTGTTATATAAAATTAAGGCTATACGGGCCTATAGGGCACCTTATGTTGTGCTTTTTGCATTTACCTACGTAAAATAGTAAATAGACAAACAGCAGAGCTCTTTGGCCAACAGGCTGACGCGTTTTGAACAGGTGGTCTTAATCATAGCATAATTAGCAAGAGGATACCGAACCTTTAAGTACGCCCTTCTAGGTTCCGTCCTACAGATTAACTCTTAAATTCAAAGCCATTAAATAAAAAAAAACTACATATACATGTAAAATCCTCAAGGAACCTGACTACAGAAATGTCCCAAAGGAATAATTGAAATAACATTAACATTCAGTATTACTAAATGAAATCTTGTTTTACATTTAAACCATGTGGCTGTCTGGTGCCAAGTGCTTAGATCCACCATGCTTCCCGACAAAACAATTTTTTCTGTAAGTCTTAAAGGGTTGTGCCTCACTACAAAGATTAGCTTTCAAAATATAGGTGACACTAAATGAAGACGTTTTCCAAATGTATTGCTTTGTTCATCTTTTTTAGTTAAGGAGCTACAAATGATTTTATCACCTTCTGAGGGCTTTCTAGTTTCCCAAGTGACCGACCTGTGTACTCCTTATCCCCTGCTGTTTGTTCTATCTGATCGCAGGGAGTGACGTCATCACACAGGTGGAGGCCATCAATGGGAGAGTTTGTGTGTTATCTGATCTGTCAGACAAAAGACTAATAACTCTACTGTTTACATTAGCTCAGAAGCTTCTCTGGACCTCAGAGAAAGTAATTTATTTAATCTAGACTAATAAACAGAGAGGTCTAAATACATGGAACTCATATGCTAATTACAGACAGTCTGACCAGGAAGTGACAGAGCAAAGCAGCATTATTTCATTCATGCATCCTATGAAACTTTGAGATGAGACAACCCCTTTAAGTCTCCACCTCTTTTGGTGGATCTATGTACTATGCATATGAAATTAGTACTACTTATGCTGTTGTTTCCATGTCCCTCCTTCCTCAGTAAGGGTCCATCTCATTTTGCTATGGGACCTCATGAATTCTAGTTATGGTCCTGGTCCCCTGCCACATAAGAAGACACCAATGTTAAAATATTTCATAGTAGTTGGGGGAGCTGTGAGAGATTTTGTATTGGGGTTTAGGAGTAGAGATGACCGAACCCTAAAGAGTCGAACTCCAACTTCGAACCCCATTGAAGTCAATGGGAGAAGATGTTTGGGTTAATTTTTATACCTATACAGGTGAGGAGAAGCTGTAATTATCGTCCATAACAGTAACTAGGCGCATTATACCCCAGGCACGACACATTGATATGCGGCTAAAAATGATACACTGTGCACCTCCATAACACATAGCATATCATTGGTAGTGTATATAATACGCCCATCGAGGCGCATTGCGCAACAGAGGCGCAAAACATAGTTTATGTAATGCGCCTATCGCCTATAAACTAGTAACGATATGTAATGCACCTGGATAGGCACATTACATACACTACCTATGATAAGCTATGAGCTGCGATTTGTCTCAATGCACCTTTTTAGGCGCATTTTGTTTACTATGCAAGGTATAGCTGACGCCAGATTTTAGAGAGGATCGTACTTTCAGGCGCTCTTTACACTGATTTAATGCGCCTAAAAACTGTAAAAATACTGAGTCGAATGCGATGTAGAAAGCGAACATTTACTTGAACGAATAGCAAAACGTTCGGTTCGGCTCCAGTTCTAAAAGATTTTGGAGATCGATCGAACTTAAAGGGGTTGTCTCACTACGAAGATCATAGTTGAAAATGTGGGGACCAAAAATCTAATTATGTACGTCCTTGGTTACTATTGGCAAAGTGCTACGGTTTTAGAGAACGGGCTGGTTTACATGTGCTTAGCAACGGTGTTTGTTTACTGGTCATGGAATTATTCTGTCCTGCCCAGTTCGTGCACATGCATAGGAAAGGCAGTGAATAGGAGGGGCAGGGATGTGTGTATTGGCAGGCAAGGAGGAGAAGCAGTGAGAGGACATGCAGTACTTAGAAATTATATAGGCTTGGAAGCTTGGAAGCCTATATAATTTCTAAGTACTGCATTGAGCGACATATTTGAGAAAGGTCTACGTGTGACCGAAAACGTTCATTACAAGTCGCATTTTTCCATCTTTTGGTATATTACTTCATGTGAGACAATCTTTTTGAGGCTTCGTTTATTGACTTTTTGCATAATAAAATAAAATAAATATTACAAAAAATTTTCAAAAAAACTCTTGTGGGGGTGGTTACTTTTTTGGGGGATATTGTGGCATTCTATGACCCAGCACTGAGATAGCCGTTGTTAACTAGTGTGCCAAGCAACTAATATTCTGGACTAGGAGTAAAGGAAACATGTAGCTGCACTCAGGGATGCCAGTGTAATAAAGAAATCTGCAACGTTGTGTTTCGATTCTTACATCTAGAAATGTATCCAGACCCTTCTCCAGAATCCCGGTCACTATAACTTGTTATATTATTACATCCAGAAATGTATCCAGACCCTTCTCCAGAATCCTGGTCACTATAACTTGTTATATTATTACATCTAGAAATGTATCCAGACCCTTCTCCAGAATCCCGGTCACTATAACTTGTTATATTATTACATCTAGAAATGTCTCCAGACCCTTCTCCAGAATCCTGGTCACTAGAACTTGTTATATCATCACATCTAGAAATGTCTCCAGACCCTTCTCCAGAATCCCGGTCACTATAACCTGTTATATTATTACATCTAGAAATGTATCCAGACCCTTCTCCAGAATCCTGGTCACTATAACCTGTTTCATAAATTAAATTACCCCTTCTAGGAATTTTTTATCCAGACCCTTCTCCAGAATCCTGGTCACTAGAACCTGTTATATTATTACATCTAGAAATGTATCCAGACCCTTCTCCAGAATCCTGGTCACTATAACTTGTTATATTATTACATCAAGAAATGTATCAATATAACTTGTTATATTATTACATCTAGAAATGTATCCAGACCCTTATCCAGAATCCTGGTCACTATAAACTGTTATATTAATACATCTAAAAATGTATCCAGACCCTTCTCCAGAATCCTGGTCACTATAACTTGTTCTATTATTACATCTAGATATGTATCCAACCCTTCTCCCCCAAAGAATATACCTGGTCAATATAACTTGTTAGATTATTCCATCTAGAAATGTATCCAGACCCCTCTCCAGAATCCCGATCACCATAACCTGTTATATTATTCCATCTAAAAATGTATCCAGACCCTTCTACAGAATCCGGTTTACTATAACCTGTTATATTATTACATCTAGAAATGTATCCAGACCCTTCTCCAGAATCCTGGTCACTATAACTTGTTATATTATTACATCTAGAAATGTATCCAGACCCTTCTCTAGAATCCTGGTCACTATAACTTGTTATATTATAACATCTAGAATGTATCCAGACCTCCAGAATCCTGGTCATTATAACTTGTTCCATTATTATATCTAGAAATTTATCCAGACCCTTCTCCAGAATCTTGGTGACTATAACTTGTTATATTATTACATCTAGAAATGTCTCCAGACCCTTCTCCAGAATCCCTGTCACTATAACTTGTTATATTATCACATCTAGAAATGTATCCAGACCCTTCTCCAGAATCCTGGTCACTATAACTTGTTATATTATTCCATCTAAAAATGTATCCAGACCCCTCTCCAGAATCCAGGTCACTATAACTTGTTATATTATTATATCTAGAAATGTATCCAGACCCTTCTCCAGAATCCTGGTCACTATAACTTGTTCTATTATTACATCTAGAAATGTATCCAGACCCTTCTCCAGAATCTTGGTCACTGTAACTTGTTATATTATTACATCTAGAAATGTCTCCAGACCCTTCTCCAGAATCCCTGTCACTATAACTTGTTATATTATCACATCTAGAAATGTATCCAGACCCTTCTCCAGAATCCTGGTCACTATAACCTTGTGAGGGTTCGGTGGATTCACTGGACCACCGCAAGCGGTGATAGTTGAGCCACGCCAGGGAGCAGAGTCTAAGTAGCCCCCGGTATTCACCAGAGCCCGCCGCAAAGCGGGATAGACTTGCTGCGGCGTGAGGCTACCAGGTCGCTACCACTGACGTGACTTGCTTGCAATGGCGGCCGGGCTACTGCGAGGTACAGAATTGGAATCCAGAGGCGTAGTCAGGGACAGGCAGGCGGTCAGGGCAGGCGGCAAATAGGCAAGGTCAGGAAACGTAGCGGAACGGACTGGTACACGGGTAATCAGACAGGACTTTCCAACACTCAAGACAAGGTACGCACACCAACAAACTGGCAGAGAGTGCTGGGGGTGTATTCCTTAAACAGGACCAGCAGCCGGCAATTGACCCAATTACCGGCGTACTGGCCTTTTAAATCCAGACCAGCCTAGGGAGCGGGTATGCGCGCGGCGGCCGGGACAGGCAGGAGCAGCGTACACTGGAGCGTGGACGGGTAAGTGGCTCGGCGCCGGACCTCGGGTGGCAGGGGGATGGTCGCGGGTAGCCGCGGCACCCGCGCCGGACCCACTGCTGGCATGGGGGTGGCCGCCCACGCGCCAGCCCCCATGACAGTACCCACCCCCCTTAGGTCTCCCACTCTTTTTTTGGAACCTAGAGAGGAGGTCAGGCGACAGATTGGCCTCGGGTTCCGACGAACGCTCCTCGGGCCCGAACCCCTTCCAATCTATGAGAAAGAACCGCTTCCCTCTCACTGTCTTTTCCGCCAGCACCTCCTTGACCTCAAAGATGTTATCAGTGTTGGCCACAGGAGAAGGCGAGACAGATCCATGGGAGAAGCGATTCAGCACCACTGGTTTGAGGTGAGAGACATGAAAGGCGTTCGGGATACGCAGAGTGGGAGGCAAGCGGAGCTTGTAGGCCACCGGGTTTAGTTGCCGAAGTACCACAAAAGGGCCCAGATACTTAGGGCCTAACTTGTAACTGGGCACCTTGAAGCGAATGTACTTGGCAGATAACCAAACCCTATCACCTGGCTTAAATATGGGCGGAGGTCTCCGGTACCTGTCAGCCTGGGCCTTGGTGCAAGCGGAGGCCCCTAGAAGGGTCTGTCGTGTGACTTGCCAAAGTGCCTTGATGTCTACGGCAGGGAAGTGAGACGAGGTAACCAGAGGGAGAGGCGGGCGGGGATGTAGCCCAAATACAACAAAAAAGGGAGAGGCTCCAGCAGACTCTGAGTCTAAGGAATTATAGGAAAATTCTGCCCAGGGGAGGAGATCAGACCAGTTATCCTGACGGGCGGACACAAAATGACGTAAATAGGTACCTAAAACTTGGTTGACCCTTTCTACCTGCCCATTGGTTTGAGGGTGGTATGCAGACGAGAAGTCCAGCTGAACCTGCAACTGAGCACACAGAGCCCGCCAGAATTTTGACACAAACTGGACCCCCCTATCTGAAACAATATGCAATGGGAGCCCGTGTAGCCGAAAAATGTGGTGGAAGAAGTGCTGAGCCAGCTGGGGGGCAGAGGGTAACCCGGGCAGGGGAACAAAGTGAGCCATCTTTGAAAATCTATCCGTCACCAGAGGAGGCCGGGGGGTCCGTAATAAAAATCCATGGCAATATGGGACCAAGGTCTTGCAGGCACCGGGAGAGGCTGAAGCAGACCCGCGAGTCTGAGACGAGGGACTTTGTTACGGGCACAGGAGGTACAGGCCAGAACAAAGTCTCTAACGTCATGAGCGAGAGTGGGCCACCAGTAGTAGTGTGAGATCAATTGTAAGGACTTGTGGACCCCAGGATGGCCCGCTGTGCGAGAGGAATGTCCCCACTTAAGGATTCGAGGCCGCATGGCAGGACGGACGTAGGTCTTCCCAGGGGGTAGATGTTGAAGGTCCACGGGAGCCGCCGTGAGGAGTCGTTTGGGAGGAATAATCTGCTGCAGAGGCGGCTCAAGGCCAACAGAGTCCGAGGATCTAGAGAGCGCATCCGCTCTTACGTTCTTTTCGGCAGGCCGAAAGTGAAGGAGGAAGTTAATGCGGGCGAAGAATAGCGACCACCGGCCTTGCCGAGGATTCAAACGCTGAGCAGATTGGAGGTACATGAGATTTTTGTGATCAGTGAAGATCTCAACGGGATGGTGAGCCCCCTCCCGTAGGTGTCGCCATTCTTCCAGGCCAGTAGTTCACGATCACCGATTGTGTAGTTACGTTCAGCAGGAGTGAAGGTCTTGGAAAAGAAGCCACAAGTACACAATCTCCCAGAGGAGGACTTTTGCAGAAGGAAAGCGGCGGCACCTACTGAGGAAGCGTCCACTTCTAGGACAAATGGACGCTGTGGGTCCGGGCGAGACAGAACAGGAACCGAAGCGAATGCTGCTTTCAGACAATTAAAGGCTTCCTGGGCTTCGGGAGGCCAGGATTTGGGGTTAGCATTCTTCTTGGTGAGGGCTACCAGTGGGGCCCCCAGCGTGGAGAATTGTGGGATTAACTGCCTGTAATAGTTCGGAAACCCCATGAAGTGCTGGATGGACCGGAGACCAACCGGTCGGGGCCACTGCAGGACCGCTGATAGCTTGGAGGGATCCATCTGGAGACCTTGTTCCGAAACAATGTACCCTAGGAAGGGCAGTGAGGTGCGTTCAAACAGGCATTTCTCCAGTTTGGCATAAAGCTGGTGGGTGCGGAGACGTCTGAGCACTTGGCGGACATGGTGGCGGTGAGTCTCTAGATATGGAAAAAAGATCAAAATGTCGTCCAGATAGACAATGACACAGACGTAGAGAAGGTCGCAGAAGATCTTGTTGACAAAGTTCTGGAACACCGCCGGAGCATTGCAAAGGCCGAATGGCATGACGAGATATTCGAAGTGGCCATCACGGGAATTAAAGGCCGTCTTCCATTCGTCGCCTTCCCGGATACGAATCAAGTTGTAAGCTCCAAGTAAATCCAGCTTGGAAAAAAATTTTGCACCCCGTAGGCTATCAAACAGTTCCAAGATCAAAGGCAGGGGGTATCGATTTTTTATGGTGATTTTATTTAGTCCACGATAATCGATACAGGGCCGGAGAGTTCCATCCTTTTTCTGAACAAAGAGGAATCCAGCCCCCGCAGGCAAAGAGGACTTACGTATAAAGCCTTTACGGAGATTCTCCTGAATATACTCCGACATCGCCTTGGTTTCTGGGACAGAAAGAGGGTAGACTCTGCCTCGAGGAGGAGTAGTACCGGGTTGCAGGTCAATAGGACAGTCGAAGGGCCGGTGCGGAGGAAGAGTTTCGGCCTGTCTTTCGGAAAAGACCGGCAAAATCCTGGTAAGGAGAGGGCAGACCTGGTTTTGTAGACTTAATAGAGGCAGAACGTGGAGCAGGACGGAGTACAGCGAGGCAACGCGAGTGGCACGCGGGTCCCCAACGGACAATGTCGCCAGTTTTCCAGTCCAGAGTCGGAGCATGCTCTTGAAACCACGGAAGGCCCAGGAGGATATCAGAAGAGAAGCGAGGCAGAACGAGAAGATTCAGAGTCTCCTTGTGTAGAGCGCCTATCTGCAAGGTGAGGGGCGCAGTGCAGAACCGAATAGCATCCTTGAGGCATTCGCCACTGACAGAGGAGACGAACACGGGCTTCTGCAGAGGGGTCACCGGAAGACGAAACTTGGATACCAGCACGTGGCTGATAAAATTTCCAGCGGACCCCGAATCAATGAAGGCGGTATAGAAAGATATGACCGTACTCAGGAAAAGTATTCATGCAAATAAAATGTCTTTATTCCTTTCACAGGCTCCAAAATTATATACATATAGAAGGTGACTTTTTAAGGACGTTTCGGTCATTCATAGACCTTTATCAACAAGTCACTGCAAAATGAACAAAACATAGAACAAAAACATAAGATTACATAATGAGAAATCATACATATAAATGGTACAATTCCATTAATCCACCTTACTTTCCACAAGCATATTAAGTGTCCAATATGTACAGTGTAAATGGATACCATCCCCATCATGAAATATGGATTTCTAACTATATACAATATATACAATATGTACAATATGTACAATATGCCTAATGGCAGTATACAAGAGAAATGGCTTCTAGGTTCTGACAGGCATATAATGTAAATAAATATAGAGGGAGGACTAACCAGTCCCTGCACAGACTAATACAAAAATAATGCCAATGTAAAAATCACAATGATGATATGAATAGAAATAACATCCGTAATTATTATTAAAATTAATCTCCCTATAAAGCCCTGGGCTACTTACCGATGTGAAGCAGGAAAGAGTAGAAAAGGGGCCATAGCCCTGTAGATAGGGAGCCTTTCAATCTGTAGTGAGGGAGTGCTCAATTTATATGCCGCGGCCGTATCTCCGAAACCAGAAGTCGCCGCGCGCTACGTAATATCCGGGAGAAAAGAAAGATGGGAAATGTAGTCCACATAAGAGTCACGCGCATGCGCAATGGCACTGCGCTCGTGATATGTGCATTAAAGAGAGACAGAGACACATAAGGGAGAATTACAGATAGACGTTATATAGCTGAGGATAAGGCATGGATACAGAAAGTGAGTCAAACTGCAATACAGCAAAGGAGGGTTCATAAAGAAGGGATAGATGTACATCTAAGATAAGTGATTAAAATTGGCATCACAAAGGATATTATAAACTAAGAGAACAGAAGCAAAAGTAGTCAAGGAGGGCAAGAATGCACAATATAGAATAAATCATAGAAATAAAAAAACTTATAAAAAGGGGAAAAAAGGGGGGAAAAGGGTAAAAAATTGGAAGAAAAAATAGAAGAAAAAATAAATAAAAAGAAAAATATAAAAAAGTAAAGTAAATGGATAAATAAAAATAAAAAATGAAATAAGATGGACTATAACATACATAAGATGGAATAATGAAAGATAATAATGGTAAAAAGAGGGAAGGCACCATAAGGAAAAAGAGAAGAGAGTATAATGATAGAAGAAAATCTAGAAGTGATGACTGATGGTGTCTCACCCTGCTGTACAATCTGTACTACCGTTGCTGAAAAAGAAAAGAGACACAACACATTAGAGACAAAAGTCCAAGACACAATTAGCTGAACAAAAAGTCACACTCCCTAGTAAGGCCATTAGGATGTAACGTATTAAGTTTAAAAATCCATTTGATGTGATTGCCTCCCCGTCTTGGTCTTCTGACCTGTTCCAGTATCTGGAAGCAGAGTTGGGAAATGTTATGTCCTGCCTCTAAAAAATGATGCAGTACCGGCAACCAAGTTTTCTTGCATCGTATGGAAGATTTATGGCTGGAAAGACGGTCCTTCATCCGCTGAACCATTTCACCAATGAACAACAACCCACACGGACATTTAAGGGCATAAACTACATAGGAGCTATTGCAGGTGTAGGGACCTTCCAAGATGAATCTCTGACCTGTTCTGGGGTGGTTACTGAATCTCCCTTAATAACACTGGAACAATGACAACACTGCAAACATGGAAACGTGCATAAATTGGATTGTGAAGGTTCTCTTTTGGTGGACCCAACGTCTGCTCTTACCAGTATGTCCCTGATGTTTCTTGGTCTTTTGGAACACATCAATGGCGGATTCCGGAAGGACTCTACCTGGGGATATGCTCTCTGTAAAATATTCCAGTGTCTTCTTAAAATATTGTGTATTCCTAACATTCTCGGATTATAGGTGTTAACAAAAGAAATCCTCATTGGTTTAGGAACTCTTGATTGTGGTGAGGTACTGTCTAAGTGCAATATATTCTCTGGATAGCCTCTATCCCTAAATTTTGCTCTCATGGTTTCAAATCTGTCTTCTCTTTGTGTAGGGTCTGACACTATACGTTGGACCCTCATGAGTTGTGACCTAGGCAAAGACTTTTTGATATGTCGTGGATGACAGCTTCTAAAGTGAAGGAGATTGTTCCTATCTGTTGGTTTTACGTAAAGGTCAGTGCTTAAAGTATTGTCCTCATTCTTAATTACCAAGGTGTCAAGGAAAGGTAGCTGACACATGTTGAACTCAAATGTAAATTGAAGTTCAGGACGTATGGAATTCAGCCATGTGGTGAACTGTTGTAATGATGTCTCATCGCCTTCCCATATGCAAAAAATATCATCTATGTATCTCTTCCATAGTCTGACGTGACTAAGGAAGAGACGATTGTGATATACATGATGATTCTCAAACATGGCCATATAGGCATTAGCGTAGGGGGGGCCATATTGGACCCCATGGCAGTGCCTTTGATCTGTGCAAAAAAAGAATCTTCAAACATAAAATAACTGTTTTCAAGAACTAATGTCAGTAGCTCAATACAGAATGCCAATTCATCTTCAGTCATATCGGAATTCCTTAAAAAATGGGTGGCTGCTTCTATACCTTTTGTATGGTCTATAGATGTGTACAAACTACATACATCTAGAGTCACTAATAATGCGGTATCTGAGATATTACCAAAAGTGTTAAGAACAGATAGAAAATGTCCTGTGTCTTGTAGGTAGGAGGGGGTTGTCTTTATCAAGGGATTCAGTATTTTTTCGAGATATTGTGAGATTGAAGAGAACACTGAATCTGTAGATGCAACAATAGGTCGCCCAGGGGGTTTCTCCAGGTCTTTATGAATTTTGGGCAATGTTTAAAAACCGGGGTTACCGGATGATCAACTTTCAGGAAAGAAAAAGTGGAATTGTCAATAATACCTCTGGCCCGATACTTTTCTAGAACACTATTGATTTTGTCCATAATTCTAAAAATTGGATCTGTGACCAATGGAGTGTATGTGGAGCTATCAGATAGTTGTCTCAAAATCTCTCTACGATAGTTTTCCTTATCCATAACGACGATGGCTCCCCCCTTATCTGCTGGCTTAATCACAATAGTCCTATCTTCCTTTAAGGACTTCAGGGCTCGGGATTCTGCAGGGGTCAAGTTCCCGTATATTTTGTTAATCCTAGGGTTTGACAGATATTCATCTATCTCCCTCTGTATTTTGGTTATATAGGTCTCAACGGGATGATAAGTTTTAGGAGGACTATATTGACTACTCTTATGTAAACCCAATTTCTTTATAGACATGCGATTGTGTTCTACCTCAATGTTGTCCACAACCGAATCAGAAAAGTGATCTTTGAGTCTAAGTAATCTAAAGAATGAGTGTAGTTCCTGTTGTAATTTAAATCTATCGAACAATGGAGTCGGGCAAAAAGAAAGACCTTTTTGTAATATCATACATTCAATAGGAGATAAAACACGTGATGGTTAGTCCTCCCTCTATATTTATTTACATTATATGCCTGTCAGAACCTAGAAGACATTTCTCTTGTATACTGCCATTAGTCATATTGTACATATTGTACATATTGTATATATTGTATATAGTTAGAAATCCATATTTCATGATGGGGATGGTATCCATTTACACTGTACATTTTAGACACTTAATATGCTTCTGGAAAGAAAGGTGGATTAATGGAATTGTACCATTTATATGTATGATTTCTCATTATGTAATCTTATGTTTTTGCTCTATGTTTTGTTCATTTTGCAGTGACTTGTTGATAAAGGTCTATGAATGACCGAAACGTCCTTAAAAAGTCACCTTCTATATGTATATAATTTTGTAGCCTGTGAAAGGAATAAAGACATTTTATTTGCATGAATACTTTTCCTAAGTGCGGTTATATCTTTCTATATTGCTATTGGTGGAAGCTATATTCACCATTTTATGACCAGCACCATATCATTTAGTATAGAAGAGTTGAGTGCCACCCCACTTGCTTTACTTTTCTCAATGAAGGCGGAGGCTTGGAAGGTGCTGTCCGGCAAAATTCCACAGAGCATGGGAATGGTCAGACGGGGAGAGGCCGCACTGACACCTAGGGATGCCTCTCCTGCGAGCCCTAGGTGCGGGAGTTTCCCGGACGTACCGGACAGTCACCAATGAAGTGGCCAGAACCGCCACAGTAGAAGCATAGCTGCCTCAGATGATGCTGCGAGCGTTCTTCCTGGGTCAGGTGGGCTCTCTCGACCTGCATGGGTTCGTCCACAAGAATCATTGGCGGAGGAAGTGGAGGCCGTTGAAAAACGGGAGCCAGACGAGGTAGCCGGCGTGGTCGGGTGACTTCCCGTTGGAGGCGAATCTCTTGTTGTCTCTCAGCGAACCGTATGTCGATTCGGGTGGCCAACCGAATCAGTTCGTCCAGAGTGGATGGCAGGTCCCGACCAGCGAGCTCGTCTTTAATGTGCCCAGAGAAGGCCACCTTAGCCCGCTCAGTAGGGAATTGATGCCACAACATCTCAATGTGGATTGAGCATTGGCTGATGAAGCCCCTGCACTTCTTTGGGTCTCCATCGTAACGTGAAGGGAGCGGCAGATGCAGAGAAGGTCCCGGTGCTGGAACAGGTGGAGCCATGGCTGCAGGAGCAAGTGGTGCTGGCGTGGCGGGAGCAGCCACAGGCAGAGGTAGACGGGCTGCAAGGTTCTGCATCGTGGCCGCGAGCTGGTCAATACGCTGGCTCTGCTGTGCGATGGCCGTCGTGACATCCTGAAGCTCCGGCAAAGGTACCCTGGCGGAATCCATTGCCAAATTGTACTGTGAGGGTTCGGTGGATTCGCTGGACCACCGCAAGCAATGATAGTTAAGCCACGCCAGGGAGCGGAGTCTAAGTAGCCCCCGGTATTCACCAGAGCCCGCCGCAAAGCGGGATGGACTTGCTGCGGCGTGAGGCTACCAGGTTGCTACCCCTGACGTGACTTGCTTGCGATGGCGGCCGGGCTACTGCGAGGTACAGAATCGGAATCCAGAGGCGTAGTCGAGGACAGGCAGGAGGTCAGGGCAGGCGGCAGAGGTTCGTGGTCAGAGACGGGCAGACGGTCAGGGCAAGCGGCAAACAGTTAAGGTCAGGAAACGTAGCGGAATGGATTGGTACACGGGTAATCAGACAGGACTTTCCAACACTCTAATCAAGGCAAACGCACACCAACAATCTGGCAGAGAGTGCTGGGGGCGTATTCCTTAAAGAGGACCAGCAGCCGGCAATTGACCCAACTACCGGCGTACTGGCCCTTTAAATTGTGACCAGCCGTTGTGCACGCGCCCTAGGGAGCGGGTACGCGCGCGGCGGCCGGGACAGGCAGTAGCAGCGTACACTGGGGCGTGGACGGGTAAGTGGCTCGGCGCCGGACCTCGGGTGGCAGGGGAATGGTCGCGAGTAGCCGCGGCACCCGCGCCAGCCCCCATGACAAACCTGTTATATTATTACATCTAGAAATGTATCCAGACCCTTCTCCAGAATCCTGGTCCCTATAACCTGTTATTTCATTACATCTAGAAATGTATCCAGACCCTTCTCCAGAATCCCGGTCACTATAACTTGTTATATTATTACATCAAGAAATGTATCAATATAACTTGTTAGATTATTACATCTAGAAATGTATCCAGACCCTTCTCCAGAATCCTGGTCACTATAACTTGTTATATTATTACATCTAGAAATGTATCCAGACCCTTCTCCATAATCCTGGTCACTATAACAAGAGTACCGTCTGGGATGAATTATAGAGGCGACCTTGCCCTGATTTATTAGAGAAAAGTAGGTGTTCAAAGAAAATGTTATAAGGTATGCATACATTGGATAGATTTGGCATATGTTTATGTATATGTTTTTAACTGAGGGATATGACGAGGATGGGGTGGAGCCTATAAGTCCTCCCACTAATCAACACTATAAAAAAGAGCACTTTTGGGTATATGTTATTGCCGTGATCAAGGGCTATATAGCCTGAAACGCGTTGGCGTCAGTGTACCCCTGGGGATGACTAAATAAAACGCAGCACATTGCTTTGTACTAATTCCGCTGGTGTTCAAGTTTCTTTGCTCTTTATGGATTGGACCCCTGCCGAGAGTCCTATACACCGGGCGTTTAAGGAGTGCAAGCTGCTTACATTACTACTGGGAGCATCAGGTGCATTGGAAGACATTCAGAAGTGGTGAGTGCCAACTTCCTTATATGGTTTTGTTTATGCACACCTTCTCCAGAATCCCATTTACTATAACTTGTTATATTATTACATCTAGAAATGTATCCAGACCATTCTCCAGAATCCCGGTCACTAGAACTTGTTCTATTATTACATCTAGAAATGTATCCAGACACTTCTCCAGAATCCCGGTCACTAGAACTTGTTATATTATTACATCTAGAAATGTATCCAGACCCTCTCCAGAATCTGGTCACTAGAACTTGTTCTATTATTACATCTAGAAATGTATCCAGACCCTTCTCTGAATCCTGGTCACTATAACTTGTTATATTATTACATCTAGAAATGTATCCAGACTCTTCTCCAGAATCCCGGGTAACTAGAACTTGTTATATTATTATATCTAGAAATGTATCCAGACCCTTCTCCAGAATCCTGGTCACTAGAACTTGTATAAATTATTACATCTAGAAATGTATCCAGATCCTTCTCCAGAATCCTGGTCCCTATAACTTGTTCTATTATTACATCTAGAAATGTATCCAGACCCTTCTCCAGAATCCCGGTCACTATAACCTGTTATAATATTACATCTAGAAATGTATCCAGACCCTTCTCCAGAATCCTGGTCACTAGAACTTGTTATATTATTACATCTAGAAATGTATCTGGACCCTTCTCCAGAATCCTGGTCACTAGAACTTGTTATATTATTACATCTAGAAATGTATCCAGACCCTTCTCCAGAATTCCGGTCACTAGAACTTTTTCTATTATTACATCTAGAAATGTATCCAGACCCTTCTCCAGAATCCCAGTCACTTAAACTTGTTATATTATTACATGTAGAAATGTATCCAGACCCTTCTCCAGAATCCCGGTCACTGAAACTTGTTCTATTATTACATCTAGAAAAGTATCCAGACCCCTCTCTAGAATCCTAATCACTTTAACTTGTTATTTTATTACATCTAGAAATGTACCAGACCTTCTCCAGAATCCTAATCACTATAACTTGTTATATTATTACATCTAGAAATTTATCCAGACCCTTCTCTAGAATCCCGGTCACTATAACTTGTTATATTATTACATTTAGAAATGTATCCAGACCCTTCTCCAGAATCCTGGTCACTAGAACTTGTTATATTATTACATCTAGAAATATATTCAGACCCTTCTCCAGAATCCCGGTCACTATAACTTGTTATATTATTACATCTAGAAATGTATCCAGACCCTTCTCCAGAATCCCGGTCACTATAACTTGTTATATTATTACACCTAGAAATGTATCCAGACCCTTCTCCAGAATCCCGGTCACTATAACTTATTATATTATTACACCTAGAAATGTATCCAGACCGTTCTATAGAATCCTGGTCACTATAACTTGTTATATTATTACATCTAGAAATGTATCCAGACCCTTCTCCAGAATCCTGGTCACTATAACTTGTTATATTATTACATCTAGAAATGTATCCAGACCCTTCTCCAGAATCCTGGTCACTATAACTTGTTATATTATTACATCTAGAAATGTATCCAGACCCTTCTCCAGAATCCCGGTCACTATAACTTGTTATATTATGACATCTAGAAATGTATCCAGACCCTTCTCCAGAATCCCAGTCACTATAACTTGTTATATTATTACATCTAGAAATGTATCCAGACCCTTCTCCAGAATCCCAGTCACTATAACTTGTTATATTATTACATCTAGAAATGTATCCTGACTAGAGATGGGCGAATTGATTCTAACGAAGTGGACTTCGTTTAGAATTTCAGGAAAACTTCGGATCTGAACGAAGTCGAAGTTTGGGTACTTCGGGTGAACGAAGTGTGCTTTTGATTGATAAAATGGCTGCGAGCACATGGCGCTACATGGGGCAAAGCACTCTGGGAGGAAGAAGGGCATAGCCTGCATGACATGTGCAGAGATGAAGCCAATCAGAGACCGGTGGGATTCTGTGATGTCACCGCACTATATAAGCCCGGGCGCGACGCTGGGAGCTCACACTCCTCACTGTACTGATCAGGGAAGGTGCTGCCGCGGCTGATTGTTACTGAAGAACTGATTTTTATACAGCGATTTCTGGGGGGTGTCTCAGCTTGTCTCAGAGATTGTTCTCTTAACGTTCTATTTCTGATTTTTTGGGGTATTGGATCTGAAGTCCAGTGTGCGTCCAATGCAGCTGCATATACATTCAATATCCAAGGGGGATCTAAGCCAGTTCCTGTTGTATTCATTTAAAGAAACAGTGTTTTTACAATACAAATACCACTTAATTTTTGGTTGCTCATTTCTTTTGCGCAATTTAGATCCAGGGGTTAATTAAGCGTTGTTTTTTCTGCTGTGGTCACTAAAAGAAACCGTCTTTTTCACCGCCAAAAAAGACATTTTTCCTGTAGCATAATTCACAAGCGAAGGTTAATTAAAAATTTTTCTCTTGTTGTGTAGCGTAAAAAACACGCAATTGTAACACACTACAAAGCTACTAGTTTGTGGTTGCTCAATTCTTTTGCGCAATTTACATCCAGGGGTTAATTAAGTATTTTTCTGCAGTTGTATTCAGTAAAAGAAACTTTGTTTTTCACCGCCACATAAGAAATTCTGTAGCATAATTCATATCCGAAGGTTAATTAAGCCTGTTTGTGCTTTTACATTTAGTAAAACACACAGTGCTTGTAAACGGCACATACAAGTCAATTTTTCCTGCCCATTTGTGGAGCGCAATTTATATCCAAGGGTTACCCAAGCTTGTTACTGGGTTCATTTGGAGTCAAATACAGGGTGTGTATTTATCATATACAGATATCATCATCAAACAGTGTCTGTACATTTTAGAACAAACAGTATGTCAGACAGAGAGGTGGCAGGCTCTTCACCTGCGAGTGGCAGTGGCACAAACATTCCTGGAGCAGGCCCAGGTCGCAGCACAGCAAGGGGACGTCGCAGCAGGGGTCACTCGGTGAGGCCACAACTGCCGCTGTCATCTAGCGGCCGTGTGTTGACCAGCAACCCAATGGTTCTTGATTGGTTGACTAGGTCATCCACTTCCTCCCAGATGACATCTGACAACCCCAGCCAAGAGTCGGTGGGAATGTCAGACACAACCCTTAGTTGGCATGCCCCTCACCTGTCCTCAACCCGCCTCTGTCCCATCCGGTTCCCTCAGCCAGAGATCTACTATGTGGTCTGGGCTCAGCGCCACTATATAGCGAGGATGAACAATTTGAGGAGGGCAGTCAGCAGCTACTTGGCAGCGAAGAAATGGGGCCAATATCGCCTGCTTCTTGCAGTAGGCGGCAAAGTATAGATGTGAAGAGTGGCATGGGAAGTCATGTTGTGAGAGGTCAGCCTCTGCATACCAAGACCGGTGATGAGGACAGCAGTGACAATGAAACACAAATAGATGATGATGTAGCCGACCGCACTTGGGAGCCGGGTGAGGCAAGGGCTTCATCATCGTCAGGAGAAGAGGGCGTCAGCTTGCGCGTCAGGCAGCGGCGCAGCCAGCAAGTGGGTCGTGTGGCCGTGAGTCAGCAGGATAGCAGCAGTGTGAGGTCGGGAGCCAAGCGGCCACGGGGTAAAAAACCCGCTTGCAGGTCCAAGAAAGTAGCAGCAAAGGGGCTCAGTGAGGCAGCCGCGGCAGTAGTCACTCAGTGCGGAGCGTTGGCGGTAAAATCCGATACTCGGCGGTGTGGCAGGTCATTGCTAAGATACCGGAGGAGCCGAATATGGGTATATGTAGAATCTGTGGGCAGAAAGTGAAGTGTGGCCAGGGAGCGAACATTGGCACCACGGCTCTGCGTCAACACATGCAGCGTCACCACCCGATGGCCTGGGAGAAACGTGGCTCAGATGTGGTGGTCCATCCTGCCGCTGCAGCAACAGCAGCAGCAGCAGCGCCCAGTGGCACGCATGCCATTGCAGCCAGTCAAGGCTCCACCACCTCTGCAGAAGGGAGCTGTTTCTCTTTGACATCATCTCCCGGTGCAGATGCTCCTGCTCCTCGCTACTCATGGCGCCAGCAGTCGTTCAGCGAGTCGATTACAAAGAGACAACAGTATGCGTCCAACCATCCTAAGGTGCAGAAGCTGACCGTACTCCTGTCCAAATTGTTAGTGCTGCAGTCCCTCCCTTTCCAAATGGTGGACTCTGCACCATTCAGAGAACTAATGGCTTGTGCCGAGCCGAGATGGAGAGTTCCAAGCCATAACTTCTTTTCCAAAAAGGCAGTACCAGCCCTTCACAAATATGTAGAACAAAAGGTGGGCCAGTCCTTGAGCTTATCGGTTTGTTCCAAGGTGCATGGCAGCGCGGACGTCTGGAGCTGTAACTACGGTCAGGGCCAGTACATGTCCTTTACGGCCCACTGAGTGAATGTGCTTTTGGCCCAGGCACACCAACAACTTGGACAGGAGATGCCGCTTTCTCCTCCACGTTGTCAAACTGCGGCTCCTGTGCCAGTGTCCGCCTCCTCCTCCACCACCACCACCACCATCTCAGCCTCCACAAGTACTGCTCCATCATACCACATGTGTAGGGCACAGCGGTGTCACGCAGTTCTACACCTGGCTTGCCTCTGCGAACGAAGTCACACAGGGAGGGAACTGCTCCGCGACATGCAGCAAGAAATCGATGTGTGGCTTTCTCCGCGCCAACTGCAAATCAGAACATGGTGACGGACAATGGGAGGAACATGGTGTCCGCGCTGCACCGAGGAGGGATGGTCCATGCACCCTGCATGGCGCACGTGTTCAATCTGGTTGTGAAAAGGTTCCTGAAGTCTTCCACCGATCTTCAGAACATTCTGAAAATGGCCAGGAAACTGTGCACCCACTTCATCCATTCCTACAAAGCCAGGAACACCCTTCTCGAGTTGCACACTCTGATATGCGATGTTTCCACCCGTTGCAATTCCAGTCTGCACATGTTGGACCGACTGTATGAACAAGGAAAGGCCATTAACGATTTTTTGATGATCCAGGCGGACAGGAGTACTCCCCTGTGTAACCTTGATGTCAGCCAGTGGCAGCTCATGCGTGACACCTGCGATTTGTTGAGGCCATTCGAGGAGGCCATGTTATTTGTCAGTTGCCAGGACTATGGGATGAATAACGTCATTCCACTGCTTCATGTCCTGGAACAGATGCTGAAAAATCTGTCTGGGCAGGGGACTGGAGACGTGGCGACTACATCTCGCGGCCACATGAGTCCGGTGGGGACTGAAATGGAGGAGGAGGAGGAGGACATTGGAGAAGAAGCATTGTCTGGTGAAATGAGTGGATTTTCTACCCAGGTGACAAGAAAGGAGGAGCAGAAGCAGCTGGAGGAGGTAGATGGAGATGAGGAAGACGTAGCAGATGACCCGCAAGCACTGTGGCAGTATACAGTGGAGATGGAGGCAGGGAGCCCCTCGGAGTCGCTTGTGCAGATGGCCCGCCGCCTGCTGATTTGCCTGGCTAGTGACAGCCGAATAGTCACCATCCGGCAGAGGGATGACTTCTGGACCCTCGCTACCGGTCCAAAATGGGAGCCTTTTTCCCAGCTATTGAGAGGGAGGACAAACTCAAATACTATAGGGAAATCCTCCATAGTCAGTTGGCCGCTGCCTATGTGCGGCATCGTCCCTCCTGTGACAGGTCTGACCGGGGGGTTCCTCAGCACTCACGTACTACTGCCGCGGCTGTTGGGGGAAGGTGGGGGGGGGTAGGAGCAGTACCAGCTCCATCAGCAGCAACCTAAGTCTGGAGTCACTGATGAGCAGCTTCCTTCACCCGCCTAGTGAGGAGGGCAGTCGCCAGCAGCAGCAGCAGGACCTGGAGCAGATCCTGAACCAACAGGTGGTGGCCTACTTGGACAGCACTCTGCCACCCCAGTTAGAAGATCCGCTGGACTACTGGGCAGCCAAACTGGATGTGTGGCCGCAACTTGCTGAATTTGCAGTGGAGAAGCTGTCCTGCCGGCCAGTAGTGTGGCATCAGAGCGGGTGTTCAGTGCGGCGGGGGCCATCGTTACCCCAAGGAGAACCCGCCCTTTTCCACGGGAAATGTGGAACGACTGACCTTTGTCAAGATGAATTAGGGGTGGATTGGCCAGGATTTCCACACACCAATGCCTTAGGCGTCAGACTGCATCAGCCATGACGCCTCACCCAAACTGTGAGAAATGAGTCTGGGTTCAAACTACCTGCCTCAGCCACTATTCTGATGCCGCCACCCGCCTGATGCCACACATCTGCTGACAGTTTCTCCATCTGCCACCAACCATCTTTACCAGGGCCTGGTATTGCCACCCACCTCAATACTCTGTTATTGTGCCACTTTATGATCTCATGCTGCTGCTGTTGTTGCTGGTGCCATGACATCCACACTGTGTCATTGTGCCACTCTCTGACCTCATGCTGCTGCCGCCGTCACCTCCACTCTCTGTCATTGTGCCACTCTGTGGCCTACTCCTGTTTTTGCCACCTCCAGAATGTCATTGTGCCACTGTCTGACCTCATGCTGCTGCTGTGGCTGCTGCCGTGACCTCCACACTGTGTCATTGTGCCACTCTGTGGCCTACTCCTGTTTTTGCCACCTCCAGTATGTCATTGTGCCACTGTCTGACCTCATGCTGCTGCTGTGGCTGCTGCCGTGACCTCCACTATCTGTCATTGTGCCACTCTGTGGCCTACTCCTGTTTTTGCCACCTCCAGAATGTCATTGTGCCACTGTCTGACCTCATGCTGCTGCTGTGGCTGCTGCCGTGACCTCCACTCTCTGTAATTGTGCCACTCTGTGGCCTACTCCTGTTTTTGCCACCTCCAGAATGTCATTGTGCCACTGTCTGACCTCATGCTGCTGCTGTGGCTGCTGCCGAGACCTCCACTATCTGTCATTGTGCCACTCTGTGGCCTACTCCTGATTTTGCCACCTCCAGAATGTCATTGTGCCACTCTCTGACCTCATGCTGCTGCTGTGGCTGCTGCCGTGACCTCCACACTGTGTCATTGTGCCACTCTGTGGCCTACTCCTGTTTTTGCCACCTCCAGAATGTCATTGTGCCACTGTCTGACCTCATGCTGCTGCTGTGGCTGCTGCTGTGACCTCCACACCGTGTCATTGTGCCACTCTGTGGCCTACTCCTGTTTTTGCCACCTCCAGAATGTCATTGTGCCACTGTCTGACCTCATGCTGCTGCTGCCGTGACCTCCACTTTCTGTCATTGTGCCACTCTCTGACCTCATGCTGCTGCTGCCGTGACCTCCACACTCTGTCATTGTGCCACTCTCTGACCTCATGCTTCTGCCACCGTCACCTCCACACTCGGTCATTGTGCCACTTTATGACCTCATGCTGCTGCTGTTGTTGCTGGTGCCATGACATCCACACTGTGCATTGTGCCACTCTCTGACCTCATGCTGTTGCTCCTGCCGCCGTCACCTCCACTCTCTGTCATTGTGCCACTCTGTGGCATACTCCTGTTTTTGCCACATCCAGAATGTCATTGTGCCACTGGCTGACCTCAGGCTGCTGCTGTGGCTGCTGCCATGACCTCCACACTGTGTCATTGTGCCACTCTGTGGCGTATTCCTGTTTTTGCCACCTCCAGAATGTCACTGTGCCACTCTCTGACCTCATGCTGCTGTTGCCGTCACCTCCACACTGTGTCATTATGCCACTCTGTGGCCTTCTCCAGTTTTTGCCACCTCCAGAATGTCATTGTGCCACTCTCTGACCTCATGCTGTTGCTCCTGCCGCCGTCACCTCCACTCTCTGTCATTGTGCCACTCTGTGGCCTACTCCTGTTTTTGCCACCTCCAGAATGTCATTGTGCCACTGTCTGACCTCATGCTGCTGTGGCTGCCGCCGTCACCTCCACACTCTGTCACTGATGTTGCCACCTGAGCCCTCAGCTTGTTTTTTTCCAGCTGTCGCTGGCATGACTTTATCAGGCTACATTCCCCCTTCAGTTTTTTGGTCAGTTTTGCCCTCTTAAGTGCCCAGGGAATTTTATAGTGAAGCGATTCTAAGAGCGGCGGCAGTCATCTGCGTGTCATACTAAAACACAACATTGTATGAAGCCCAAACCAAGCTCCCTCTGCATATTTAAGCATGGCACAACGTTCTACAGCACCCTGCAAGCTCTGTGCAGCCTGGAAATAGATGTTTTTAACGCGATTCGTGCCGAAGTAATTCGGAACGAAGTTATTTTTGACGGAAAATTCGGCAAAGGGACCTAACCGAATTTTTGAGAAATTCGCCCATCTCTAATCCAGACCCTTCTCCAGAATCCTGGTCACTATAACTTGTTATATTATTACATCTAGAAATGTATCCAGACCCTTCTCCAGAATCCCGGTCACTATAACTTGTTATATTATTACATCTAGAAATGTATCCAGACCCTTCTCCAGAATCCCGGTCACTATAACTTGTTATATTATTACATCTAGAAATGTATCCAGACCCTTCTCCAGAATCCTGGTCACTATAAGTTGTTCTATTATTACATCTAGAAATGTATCCAGACCCTTCTCCAGAATCCCGGTCACTATAACATGTTATATTATTACATCTAGAAATGTCTCCAGACCCTTCTCCAGAATCCCGGTCACTATAACTTGTTATATTATTACATCTAGAAATGTATCCAGACTCTTCTCCAGAATCCTGGTCACTATAACTTGTTATATTATTACATCTAGAAATGTATCCAGACCCTTCTCCAGAATCCTGGTCACTATAACTTGTTATATTATTACATCTAGAAATGTATCCAAACCTTTCTCCAGAATCCTGGTCACTATAAATTGTTATATTATAACATCTAGAAATGTATCCAGACCCTTCTCCAGAATCCCGGTCACTAGAACTTGTTATATTATTACATCTAGAAATGTATCCAGACCCTTCTCCAGAATCCTGGTCACTATAACTTTTTATATTATTACATCTAGAAATGTATCCAGTCCCTTCTCCAGGTTACTATAACGTTAGCAATATTATTGGTCTCACAAATTTGTGTGCCCACTTATCAAGCAGTGTGCTGCATGCGGTTATTGGGCATACTGCAACCGTGTCATGTTTTCCTAAGTTAATAGTTGGTCTAACCTAATGGGTGGCCACACGCACACCCTCAAGTATCCGCCAATGGCTGCACAGGTTTGTTGGATGCTACCGGCTAACTCGGCTGGCCTTTAGCGGCTACATGTAGCTACTAGTAGTCACACAATTTATGCATGTACCTGTGCAGCCATTGGCAACTACATGGATGTGTGCATTTGTTTGCATGCAGTTTGATCCTTGTGTATCTTACCCTAAGGGCCCCCTGCTCTGCTACTGAGTCTTTCATGCGTATGAGCCCTTCAACCTCACGGCTCCAGAGTATAGAGCTGCGCAGCCACCTATGCTGTGGTACAGGCTTCACTAGACGCCATATGTATTCCTACCCTAAAAGTTGGTCTAAACAGATCAGCCTGTAAATTGGGCTAAAATCATCAAAGAGCTACCATGATGGATTTGTTGTATCCATACTGTACATCTAGTTCACATCTGTGTTAGAAGTTCCATTTGGAGCCCCCAATGAAGATTCCATCAAAAAGTTAAAATTGTATTTAATTTTTTTTCGTGTAGCTCTATTTTTTTTCATTTAAATTAAAGACCCTATGACGGAAACCCAATGTGCCCAATAGTAGTCAATAGGGTCCATCGGGTGCCATTGGTGTCCGTCACGTAATGGATCCATCGACTTCTCGGCGGCTCCGAATGGAAACTCCGACGCAGATGGGCCGTACGAAACCCGTCCACGCAGCGTGAACTTTAGACAGGAATACTACATCTACCCCGTGGTCTGTACACACAGATGTGAACGTAGCTGCAGTTTATGGGCAGGTTATCTTTCCGGAACATACATCTCAATATGACAATAGCAGTTGTTTTGTGTACACAAGACTTTACAGCTACAAAGGTGCAGTCAGCGTAACAGACACAACCCTATGACCGCCTGGAGGACGGCACAACGAGTTTATGTTTCCAGCTATTTTTAACCCTATATCCGGCCTGTAAAAAGGGAGTATTGTTAACCCCTCAAGCACCAGGCCAGAAAAGGCCTTAAAGACACAGCTAAATTTTTCAGTTTTTGCCTCCCTGCCTTTCAACAGCCATAACGTTTTTGTTTTTTCTGTGACACAGTTGTATGAGACATGAAAAAATGTTGAGACTCTCGATTCACTTAGTTAGATCAAAAGATGTTTAAGCTGCCCACGACTTTCAACGTGATCTCAAATAGGGCAGTCCTACACTATCTTTTACCTCTCAATAGAGCCACATTCAGGCCTCTCACTGGGTCAACTGACCTCCTTTATCCAGAGAGAAAAAAATCAAAAAAACCCAACCTGCAAGCTGCACTTCTTATGACAGCCTGTGAGAGTGGACAGGTGCAGAAAATCAAAATGGAGGCACCCTTTCCTCCCCATATAGGTTAAAATCAATATACACCAAATATAACGTATGGTTCTGCACAAAAAACACTTCTGAAAAAACATATGCAAACCTGGGTGCCACTGGCAGGGCTGCGGCACACATATATATATATATATATATATATATATATATATATATATATATATATATACATGTACACACGCACACCACTGCCAGCGGCACACTACTGCAAAAAGGGCAATACATTACGTGGAAATCCCTAAAGAAGCATTTATGCTATCTATCATACATGAAAAAACTTTGAGATTCTCGGTTCACATATTTTGATCAAAAGATGTTTAAGCTGCCCACGACTTTCAACGTGATCTCAAATAGGGCAGTCCTACACTATCCTTACCTCTCAATAGAGCCACATCCAGGCCTCTCACTGGGTCAACCGACAGCCTTTATCCAGAGAGAACAAAAATAGACAAACACCCCGCCGGCAAGCTGCCCTTCTCCTGCCAGCCTGTGAGAGTGGGCAGGTGCCCACAGTTGTATGAGGACATCGTTTGAGGACACATAAATGACTGTGTAATGTATTTTAAAAAAAAAATTGCAACATGAACAATAAAAAAGAGTTTTTTGGCATTTGTTTTTCATTATTATTTTTCATGCTGTTCACATTTCACACTAAATAAGCAGTCAAATTAATTCTTCAGGTTATTCCGGTCATAATATACCTAATATGTGTGGTTTGTTTGTTTTTTTGTTTGTTTTTTTATATGTAATATATGCAACTTTTTTTTATATCCCATTAACGGATAACTATTTTTACACTTGGTCATGTACTAGCATATTCATGTATACTACTGCGTATACATTACACCATATGTCAGTATGACACAGGCTGCAGTTAGGATAACACACAGTGCGCCCTGACAGCAGGCCTACTTTACAGACAGCCCTGGTTCTACGCCTAGTCCCCAGGGCTGACTCTATAGATATTCTCCAAGTCTCCATCGGGCACTGAGAATCTCGGTGAGCCGCTGGGGCAAGGAAATCCCCTTTGATCAGGCCACCGTTAAGGACCACAATAATCAAGAGGTCAACTGACAAGAATCGGAGACTTCCTACGATCCCGGCCACGCACAGATATTGCTCTAAGAACAGAGCTAATGGAGTTAACTACACCTCCATTACAAGTGCAGCTGTGGCACTGGGAGCCGCAAAACCCCTCTCAAGGCAGCAACACCTGTTGGCGTCGCTGCCGACAAAAGAAATGCACTGCCCACCGTCAAAAGACAGTGGGGGGTCATTAAGGAGCTAAGTAAGAGTGAACAAAACAAATATTATGCCTGTCCTCCTGCAGTTCTGCAGTCAACACTTAATAAGTAACAAAGACTATAATGTGATCCGCACATCCATTCCTCCAACGACCAGGACTGGGTTACTTACAGAAACATGACTCGAAGACTAAAAATTCAATAAATATAATAATAAAAAATATACAATTCCCCCTTCTGCCATGCAAAACTAATATCTGAATTAGGTGTTGGTGCTGAAATTATCAACAAACTGTCCGCGATGCTTAGGTTAAAGTTGACACAAATCCGAGCTCTTCAATTCAAGTCGGCCAGAATAGAATTTTGGCATAAATTGTAGATTGGCTTTAACCATAACTGTAAACCTAGATTGGGGTTTGGGTGTATAAAATTTTTTAGAATTAACTTACCTCTGTGTTGCTTCTAGACCTAGTGGCGCGGTTGCTTTGATGACCGAGTGGAAGTGACGTCGGAGCTTTAGCATTAGACTATCCTAATGTGACGTCAGAGTGGAGGTGACAGAGCTTTAGCATTAGACTAGCCTAATGTGACGTCAGAGCGGAGGGGACGTCGGAGCTTTAGCATAAGGCTAGCTTAATGTGAGTCAGTGCGGAAGTGACGTCGGAGCTTTAGCATATGTGAGTCAGAGCGGAAGTGACGTCGGAGCTTTAGCATAAGACTAGCCTAATGTGAGTCACAGCGGAAGTGACGTCGGAGCTTTAGCATAAGGCTAGCCTAATGTGAGTCAGAGCGGAAGTGATGTCGGAGCTTTAGCATAAGACTAGCCTAATTTGAGTCAGAGCGGAAGTGACGTCGGAGCTTTAGCATAAGACTAGCTTAATGTGAGTCAGTGCGGAAGTGATGTCGGAGCTTTAGCATAAGGCTAGCCTAATGTGAGTCAGTGCGGAAGTGACGTCGGAGCTTTAGCATATGTGAGTCAGAGCGGACGTGATGTCGGAGCTTAAGAATAAGACTATCCTAATGTGAGTCAGAGCGGAAGTGATGTCGGAGATTTAGCATAAGACTAGCCTAATGTGACGTCAGAGCAGAAGTGAATTCGGAGCTTTAGCATTAGGCCAGCCTAATGTGAGGTCAGAGCGGAAGTGACTTTAGAGCTTTAGCATTAGGCTAGCCAAATGTAACGTCAGAGCAGAGGGGAAATTGGTGCTTTAACATAAGGCTAGCCTAATGTGATGTGAGCCCAGAGAGAGTAATGTGAGACTGGAAGTGACGTCAGAGCAGAAGTGACTTCGGAGCTTTCACATAAAGCTAGCTTAACGTGATGTCAGAGCAGAAGTGACATCGGATCTTTAGCATTAGGCCAGCCTAATGTGACGTCAGAGCGGAGATGATGTTGGAGCTTTTGCATTAGGCTAGCCAAATGTGATGTTACAGTGAAAGTGACACTGGAACTTTAGAATGAAGCTAGCCTAATGGGACATGGGAGCAGAAGTGATGTCAGAGCGGAAGTGACGATGGAGCTCAGGCATTAGGCTAGCCTAATGAGGTGTGAAACCAAAAGCGACATTAGAGCAGAAGGGCAGTCGAAGCTCTAGTGAGGCTAGCCTAATGTGATGTGGGACCAGAAGTGATGTCGGATCAGAAGCAACAGCACAGAATGTTAAGCTATTCTTCAAAAAAGCCTAAAACCTCCTAACCCCGACTTATGGTTACAGTTACAGTTTGAGATGACTTTTAGCAATTCACACCAAAATTCAACACCGGCCAACCCAAACTGAAGTGCTTGGTTTTGGTCCAATCTGACTTTGACCCGGATCTGAAGTGCAACATTAATGGGACAGATAAAGCAAAAAACGTGGTTTCCTCTTCTGATAATCCCTCTTCACTAAAAAAAAATCCAATCCAAGTTGACCTCAGGATGTCTTTCTGCTGTGACCCCAAGTGATCAGTTGTAATTTTTGGAGGAACCTTGTAGTAGATGATAAATTTCCCTTCAGTGCCCCCCCACAGGGGACATAAGGCATTACACTGCTCACACTGAAATCAATCAGCTGTCAATGTACTGCATGTATGTCAAGTCCTCCAGAGCAAGGGTCCTGGTGAGGTCCTGGTGAGGGTCCTGAACAGGTCTTTCCCCTCTAATAACTTCTTAACAGGGTCTTTAAACATGGGTTTTCTTAACCAGATGACAACTTCACGGTCAATATTGTTGCCCTGCGTCACTGACCTCAGGCGGAAGGATTATTTTTAACAGTTTAATCACAAAAGTAGAATCTACAGTGATGGAGTTCTATTCCAGTGTTTGAATGGTTATGGGTCAAGTATTTGCTGATTCTTACTGGTTGACCATGGACAATGCAACTGTGGGATCAATGTTGAGTAGAGAAAATCCCATCACGTAGATATTCATTTACCTAGCGTATAGCAACAGTAAGAACTATATAAAACTGGTCAAACCAGGGGTAAATCTCCATGTCTATGGTCACATCTGTTTCCCACAACCAGCAGACAACTGGGACAAGTGATCTTACAACTCATGATGTTGTGTTTGTTACAGTTCAAAGAGTTTTATAAAATTCATGGTGACAAACAAACTATTACATGGTAAAAACATCTCCATAAAGTGTTAGAAGCAATTAGAATTGTAATAAAGTATGAACATGGAAATTCCCAATGTCTACAGTCTACAATGATGGATAGGTAGCGTATGATCCCATCTGTATGAGGTCCAGTGTCAGACTGGGATGAATGCAGCCCACCAGTGGAGTTAATGCTTGAGGCCCACCAGTGGAGTTAATTCTTGGGGCCCACCAGTGGAGTTGATTCTTGGGGCCCACCAGTGGAGATGATTCTTGGGACCCACCAGTGGAGTTAATTCTTGGGGCCCCCCAGTGAATTTTATTCTTTGGGTCCTCCGGGGAAGTTGTTTCTTGGGGCCCACCAGAAGAGCTGATTCTTGGGGCCCACTAGTGGAGCTGATTCTTGGGTCCCACCAGTGGTGTTGTTACTTGGGACCCACCAGAGGAGTTTATTCCTAGGGCCCACCAGTGGAGTTAATTATTGGGGTCTACCAGTGAAGTTAATTATTAGCGCCCACCAGTAGAGTCTATTCTTGGGGCCAACCAGTGAAGATGATTCTTGGAGCCCCCGAATGGAATTGATTATTAGGGCCCATCAGTAGAGTTGATTCAAGGGGCCCACCAATGTAGATGATTCTAGGGGCCCTCCAGCGGAAGTATAGTTTTGGGCCCACCAGTAGAGTTGACTCTTAAGCCCCACCCTACAGCTACTGTACATGACTGTACTTAACTTTTTCTTTCTGCCTCTCTTTTTCACCTTTCTCCCTGAAGAGCAGCTCCAGGGGTACCATTCCCTGGGACCCACCATGTCCAGAGGCTCCATATGGACCAGACCACGCCTGATGAGATCATCCTTTCGAGGTGAATGGACTCACACAAGTTAATCACATAACCTCACAGCAGTTGAGCTTTTTCTGGGCCCCCCGGTGGAGTTTATTTTAGGGGCCCACCCTACAGCTACTGTAAATGACTGTACAAGCCTCCTATACTCTGCCTCTTGCTTTCTGCCTCTCTTTCTTTGCTTTTTTGCCTCTCCTTAGGATGTAAATGCAGTTAAAAAATTATTCAAGGTCTACAATGATCAGGGGCCTACTGGGGGTTTCCCCTATTCCCACTGTAGGTCAGTCCGAGCCTGTCCTTATCTATTGTCTACCTCATTGGAGAGGAGTTCAATCTCAAAATTCACAGCTGCTTCATGGGCCATAGGGGATGATAAAGGCCTCCCTACAAGATAGAAAAAGAAGATGTCTGAATCCAATTTTGAGGGATATCAATTAAGAGAAAAATCGGGCTTATTGAATTTCAACACCCAATCCTTTTGATGCTCCTAGAGATAAGCCTCCAACACCGGCTAGTAACACGTCCTGGCTAGGATTAGCAGCCGATATTTGCCAAGGTATAGAGCAGGTTTATAGAGGGAGCCTTCTCCAAACTCCATGTAATGCCCGCAAGGGGTTAAACCGATCTCCATATAACACCAGAAAGATCCCGAGGGACAGTAGAGACCACATGCACCTCGATAGCAGCCCTATTACATCCCTGTATACATTTGGGGTCAATGCAGACCTATGCATAAGAACATTGTTTTAATTTAAATGGGTTGTCTCGCTACCAAGAATAGCTTTCAACATGTAGGGATCACTAAATAAAGACGTTTTCCAAATATATTGCTTTGTTAATTTTTTATATTTTTTTTTGTTAAGGAGCTACAAGTGATTTTATCCCCTTCTGTGCTCTCTCTGGTTCCCCAAGTGACCGACCTGTTGTTTGCTCTCCCTCTGCTGTTTGTTCTATCTTATAGCAGGGAGTGACATCATCACACAGGTCTCAGCACAGAACTGTCAGCAGCCTGAGAGCTTGTTTGTTATCTGATCTTTCAGACAAAAGCCAGTAATTACTGCTGTTTACTTTAATTCAGAAGCTTCCCTGGTCCTGACAGCATGAGATTTATCTAATTAGCAGAGGTCTGAATACACGGAGCTCATATGCTGATTACAGACAGCCTGACCAGGAAGTGACAGAGCAAAGCAGCATTATTTCATTCATGCATCTTATGAAACTTTGAGATGAGACAACCCCTTTAAGTTCCTCATCAATTTCAAAATCTCTACTAGCTGCCAGTAAATGAAAAACCATCCCAATTTTTTTACAGACAAAGGCACATAGATGAATCTGATACATGCTCAGTAAAAAACACGAAAACGTCTGAGATGCATATCTCCAGCAGTAAAGGCATACATGTCATACAAGTAAATAGACCACTCAACCGCTTCCGCTGAAATTGGTGCATATCATCAGCAAAGTGCAAATGACCCTTTCACCCTTTGACTCTTTGAATGGGTCATTTGCACTTTGCACTGATGATAAACTATAATAAATGTGTCCACGGTATCTAAATAATTAGAACATGTGGTCACGGTCAGTTTCAGCCCTCAACGTGATCGCGGGGTGCCATTCTGTCTCCATGGCAGCTGGGGACCTAATGAAGGGGTACGTGGCTGCCATGAATATACTTCTTTTACACCACTGGCAGGGTGTAATAGGAGATAATTCAAATGCCTATGTACTATAATACATAACAGGGCTGTGGAGTCGGTAGGCCAAAGTTTCGACGCCGACCCCTCAATTTCCCTAACACCGACCCCCTCATACATGACACATGTTTAAGTGATAACTTTACTGTAGTAAAATGTTAACATCAGGCTGTTTATCACCTTATGATACAATAATCGAGTTACTTAGGTAGAACATAAAATATATTTAATGGATACAACCTAAGAACACAAGAAACTTTAATAAATTGTAAATACTCAAAACACTGCAGTAAGTGGGAAAAAAGATTTCAACGAAAACGTCCAGAATAACATTTGTGGAGTCTCTGAATTTGTTCTGAGAAATAGTATCGCCTCCATCAGATCCTGCCAGGGGCGTTGCTAGGGTCCCAAAACATCCGGGGCTCGGGCCCTTTGTGTTAAGTTTTGCTCAGTAGGGCGGGGTTCACCGCGGGCATTTTTTTCACGGCCCCAAAAACTGCGGCTTCTATCGGGGGGACTGTCACTTCTCTCCTCCAGCGTACAATACCATCGGGATTGTACGGTGAGAAGACGACATTGGTAATTCATAGCTTTCATAGAGAGGTATTAAAGGGCAAATACACCACAAACGCAACCCCACAATTATGCCATGTGAACGTACCCTTTGTCTGGCTGCAGCAGCTAAAAACGTACGCAACCCTGACAAATGACAGGTATAAAAAAATTATATTCAGGAGCCTCAGTGAGTGACAGGCGCCCCCTCCTCCCTGCTAAACACCGGCAACTGGTGCAGTCGCTCTCCCCTCTGCCTCCCTGCACTGAATAATGGCTCTGAGCTGTGTGTTTAGAGGATTCACAAACAGCACAGGAGATCGTCGGAGCTTCAGGCACAAAGCAGCTTCCTGCAACCCGACGATCTGAGACTCGGGGCACAGGCAGGATTGTTCGGGGCTTGTGCCCCAAATAAACTAGCCTAGCGACGCCCCTGGATCCTGCATACATGACCTCACATCTGATCTCATTATTTCCAGGCTAGAGAATGGCCTCTCTACACTAACTTGGGTTGGGGGCAAAGCGGTGACCACAGGGGCAACATCTCTAACAATTTTCACGGTATTTAAAGGGGTCGCCTCAGCCCCAGTCCCGTTCTGATGACGATTGATCTTCTACTTCTTTGAAAGCAGGTGAAAAATGTTGCTGAAATCTGGTCAATCTGTTTGCTATGGGAGTGGAATCTTTTCCCTTGTGGTAACACTTTGCCTGCTCCATGTCATCCAAATACTTTTAAAAATTAAACTCCCCATCTGATGATGCTGAAGACATGGGGGCAGTATCACTGGCCGGACCCAATTTCTCTTGCTCTTAGCACCGCATTGAACTAACTGGACCAATTTATTATATATTTTGGGAGTCAGTCCATTGTATAACGACTCCGACTCCACCAAAATGGGCACCGACTCCGACTCCACAGTTCAAGTGATTGCATGTTCAAATCCCCTAAGGGAATCTAATTGTTACTCTAAAAAATATCTAAAAAGTTTTTAAAATATACACAGTATATACCATGTTATATATCCCGCACAGTGAATGGTGTAAAAAAACCAAAACAAAAACCAAATGTACCGCAATCAAATCCAGACCCCGTCTTACAAAAAATGAACCTTCTCACAGCTCTAATATAGGGACAACAACGAAGTTCTTGGTCTCAGAAAATGGCAAAGAAAAACACAATTTTTTAGGGTTTTTTTTTAAGTAGGAAAACAAAAGGAAAACTGTATAAATTTGGTCTCGATGGAGATTGTATCCTTTATGCCCTACGGCGAACTCCCTAAAAATAAAACCGCCACAAAAAAATGGCGGAATTGTATTTCCTTTCAAATAGTTTTTGGGGGTTTCCTAGTACATTATATGGCACGGTCAATGGTAACATGAAAAAGTCCATCCTGTCCAGAAAAAAACAAGCCTTAAAGGGGGTTGTCTCACTACAGGGATTGCTGCTTTTTATGTTAAAGATCTTGCAAAAACAAGTCACTTTGCAATATGTGTCCATTAACAGTGTCCTACCTATTCTGAGATATCCCCTCTTGTATGGGCTACATCAGCTCCCCAGGTCACTATAGCTACAGACCTGTTCTATCTCTCCTGATATAGGCTGCCAGCACTAGTTGCTATAGCTACAGACCTGGCTTCTACTGCAGCCTAGTAGAAACCAGTAAACACGCCCCTGAATTCAAAATGAAACCAAGAAAACAGGACTGAGGTAAGAGGAATCAATGTAGTGAGACAACCCCTTTAATGGATCACATGATGCTGCAGCCAATCTCGGGCCTCGGCAGTCACACAGCAGTGGTAAGGGGTTTAAAAGTCATGGAAAACAACTTTAATTAGTAGACAATAGTTTTCCAGGATGGTTGAGAAATACAATGCGGTTGTCATGTAGTCATTGGGCCTCATTTATCAAACCTTTCTAACAGGAAAGCTGTCTTTGTTGTCCATAGCAACCAATCAGAGCCCACAGCAAGCAATCAGAGCCCAAAGCAACCAATCAGAGCCCATAGCAACCAATCAGAGCCCATAGCAACCAATCATAGCCCATAGCAACCAATCAGAGCTCATAACAACCAGTCAGAGCCAAAAGCCACCAATCAGAACCCAGAGCAACCAATCATAGTCCATAGCAACCGATCAGAGCGTATAACAACCAATCAGAGCCCAAAGCAATCAATCAGGGCCCATAGCAACCAATCAGAGCCCATAGAAACCAATAAGAGCCCAAAGCAACCAATCAGAGCCCAAAGCAACCAATCAGAACCCATAGCAACCAATTAGAGCTCAAAGCAACCAATCAGAGCTCATACAACCAATCAGAGCCCATAACCACCAATCAGAGCCATAACAACCAATTAGAGCTCAAAGCAACCAATCAGAGCCCATGGCAACCAATAAGAGTTCATAGCAACCAATCAGAGCCCATAGCAACCAATCAGGGTCCATAACAACAAATCAGAGCTCATAGCAACCAATCAGAGCTCACAGCAACCAATCAGAGCTCATAGCTACCAATCAGAGCCCATAGCAACCAATCAGATCTCATAGCAACCAATCAGAGCCCATAGCAACCGATCGGATCTCATAGCAACCAATCAGGGCCCATAGTAATGAATCAGAGCTCATAGTGACCAATCAGAGCCCATAACAACCAGTCAGAGTTCATAACAACTAATAAGCGCTCAACATTCATTCTTCAAGATAAGCAAAAGAAATAAAGCGGAGCTCTGATTGATTGCTATGAGCTCTGATTGGTTGCTATGAGCTTTGATTGGTTGCTATGAGCTCTGATTGGTTGCTATTGGCTCTGATTGGTTGATATGAGCTCTGATTGGTTGCTATGAGCTATGATTGGTTGCTATGGGCTCTGATCGGTTGCTATGGGCTCTGATCGGTTGCTATGGAGGCTCTGATCAGTAGCTATGGGCTCTGATTGGTAACTATGAGCTCTGATTGGTTTCTATGAGCTCTGATTGGTTGCTATGGACTCTGATAGTTTGTTATGGGCTCTGATCGGTTGCTATGGGCTCTGATTGGTTACTATGAGCTCTGATCGGTTGCTATGGGCTCTGATTGGTTGCTATGAGCTCTGATTGGTTGCTATGGGCTCTGATCGGTTGCTATGGGCTCTGATCGGTTGCTATGGGAAACAAATACAGTTTACTACTAGACAGTTTTGATAAATAAAGCCAAATGTTCTCTTTGAGGAAGTGCAGCTCTCTCGCCCCTTGCTGATCATGACGTTATATGTTGTCTCTTACTTTCCTGTTTGTCTCTTTTCATAGGATCTTTGTTTTCACATAAAAATCCCCAGGTGATTGTTATCGCAGGCGTCACGTTCACATCCGTGTGGTTGTTGATCTACTTCTCGTAATCGTAGGTGAATCGTCCACATTGGAAATTTGCTCTTGGACTATATACTGTAACAGTGTATGGTCCCCGCATCTGAACGGCATCATAGAACGCGGTTGGTTCTGTATCTTTGGGGCGCTGATACTAACCGCTATGCACTCGTGTGATCACAACGTGTCAAAGACAACATGCAAACTAACGAAACCTGAAATGAATTCCCATTACTACAAGTTATGCAGATTTGGGTAATAATGTGTCCCGCTGTAATCAACCCTGGGGGCAATGAATAATGAGGTGTACAGATCAGCAAAGAGATACAAAAAACAAAAATTAGGTAAACGCTCACCGGTAGTAAGACTTCACTTAGGATCCGCATAGAGTCCGTCCACACACGGTGCAAATGAGGAGATGAATATCCGGCTGTAGATACTCCAAAGGCAGTGAAGCAATTCTAGAGGAAAACACTCCAGCACTCGTGCTCGGGATAAGGTGAAAAAATGCTTAAAAAAGCACTTTTATTGGAAAACTCTTAAAACCATGGTATAAAAACAAAGAATAAGCTGTGACCTTTACGCGTTTCGAGCCCGTTAGTCGGCTCTTAATCGTAATAAACAAACTTCAGCTTCAACAGAGACTAAATCTACTTCCACTTCCTGAAACCAATTGGACTAGACACCTGAAATTTAACTCTTTAGGTTGGTGGTGCAACCGACATATTGGAGATTACATGCATCACACCAGATCATATATACCACATGATCACTGTGGCAATTAAATTTTTTTTTTTTTTTTGTCTCTGTGTTCTCTATGTATCCTAAAGAGTTGAATTTCAGGTGTCTAGTCCAATTGGTTTCAGGAAGTGGAAGTAGATTTAATCTCTTTTTGAAGCTGATGTTTTTTTACGATTAAGAGCCGACTAACGGGCTCGAAAACGCGTAAAGGTCACAGCTTATTCTTTGTTTTTATACCATTTTTTTAAGAGTCTTCCAATAAAAGTGCGTTTTTAAGCATTTTTTCACCTTATCCCGAGCACGAGTGCTGGAGTGATTTTTCCATTGAATTGCTGCACAGATCAGCAAATACTGCACTGGAAGAAGAGACGATGATGAGGAGCTCAGACTTCCTTCCAGTGCAGCCGCGGATTCTCTATTCCGGATAATACTATGTCACAGGATGAGCGCCCGAGCACAGTGGTTGGCATCTCTCCGAGGCTCGCTACACGCTGCGTGCATTGATGAAGTAGCTCTTCATCAATAATTTTATAGATTTGATTGTTACGGACTCAGCAAAACCATTATCCAGGGGCGTAGCCAGGGCCTTCTCTTCCATTGGGCCAGGTAGGCCAGTGCCCGGGGGCTCCCAAGCCCAGGGGGGCCCTGGGGGCCCAGGCGACTGCCTGCCCTACCCAAAGAATTTATTCACCCAGCCCGCCGGACACAGTCTTTCCGCCCTGCCTGTGCTTAGTTACTTGTCCCAGGCTGCGCAGGCAGGGCGGTGCGGGTTGCGGAGGTAAGAGAGCAGCAGGGCGGCCCCTTATTACGCTGCTCCTGCGCTTTACAATTTTACAGCACAGGCCGGGGCGGCGCCGCCTATCTGCACGGCGGCGCTGCCCTGCCTGCTCTTTGAACAGTAAAGCGCAGGCGCGGCAATTGAGCAGGGGCCCTGCACGCCGGCCCCAGCTATCGTTGCTATGCCGCGCCTGCACTTTACTATTCACAGCCCAGGCCGGGGCGGCGCCGCAGTGAGATAGGCGGCGCCGCCCCGCCTGCGCTGTGAATTGTAAAGGCTGGCGCGGCATCAATCATTCAGGCAGCAGGTACCCCCGGGGGGCCGGCGGGCAGTCTTCTCCACCCCCCGCCGGGCCCGCTGGGAAATGTAGTTTTTGGTGCGGCAGCGCACACCCGCCCCAGTGGCCCTTAAGGGAAGATTTTTTAAAAAAAGGTCCCCCCCTTTTTCACAGCAGACGGGCACCACACAACAGCAGCACGAGGTATGTCCCGGGGTTGGGGGGACAGTGACTTGATGTCACTGTCCCCCACCCATATGACCATGTCATTGTCTTGTCCCCCACTCGTTTGGCCATGTCACAGTGACCTGCCAAATGAGTGGGGAGCAGTGACAAGGCCCAATGGGTGGGGGACAGTGCCATGACTACCATGTAACTTCTGTTTGTGTTCAGCGGGCCTTCCTGACCTGTGCCACTGTCCCCCAGAGTCTCTCTTATCATATAGTAATGGCCGCACCACATAGCAGTTACTATATGATAACAGAGACTCTGGTCAGGATGGCTGGCTGACCACAAGCAGAGGTTACATGACTTAATGTGTGCCCCCAGGCCAGTCCATGCAGCAGCTCCTAAGTTACATATACTGCTGCGTCGTCTGGCCTGGGGACACAGGATGGCTGACCATGACCCATATAGCACCTCCATCATGTGGTCAGCCATCCTGTGCCCACAGCCCAGTCCACGCAGCAGCTCCTAAGTCATATAAAATGCTGCGTAGTCTGGTTTGGGGACACAGGATGGCTGTCCATGACCCTACGTCTATGTTCACACGGCTTATTTCAGAACGTATTTACGTCGGATTGCCGATGTAAATACGTTCTGAAATCAGTTGAAAATCAGTTGCAAATAAGCGTCACTAATGTGGGAAGTATTTGTAATGTTTTCCCCGACGGATTCACCATCCCAATCATTGTAGGTGGGTGAATCCGTCCGTAAATAATTGACATGCCCCAATTGTTTTTCCGTCCGGATTGCCGTCGTCAATCCGCGGCGGCAATCCGGCACGGAACTACGCGTCGTGTGAACGACGAGCCGTATTTTCTATAGAAATCAATAGAAAATGGGCTGTTACTTATTTCTGACGGATTTGCCGACGGATTGACGATCGTTAATCCGTCGGCAAATACGCGGCGAAATAAGCCGTGTGAACGAGGCCTTATAGCCCCTCCATCATGTGGTCAGCCATCCTGTGTCCCCAGACCAGACCACGGAGCAATTTATATAACTTAGGAGATGCTGCGTGGTCTGGTTGGGGGGCCCAGTGCCCAGCTCTGCCCACGGGCCCATAATGCTGTTAAGACGGCCCTGAGCGTAGCCATAGGGGGTGCAGAGGTAGCGGTCACCACCGGGCCCTGGAGCCTTAGGGGGCCCAAAGGTCCCTCTACTGCATAGGAAGATACCAGTATTATAAATGGCACATGGTAGGTGCGACCCTTTAATTGATTTTGCACTGGGGCCCCGGAGCTTTAAAGGGGTTGTCTCGCTACAATGAATGGGTTTTAATTTAAAGATCTTTAAAAAACAAGCAGCTTTGCAATATAGTTCATTACAAAAAGCCCTACTGATTTTGAAACTAGCCTGTTAGTATTACTACATCAGCTCCTCACATTTCTATAGCAGCTGACCTGTTGATCCTTATCTTACTGGCTGTCAGGTTTTGAATGACTCATCACCTTTGAAGACAGGTCAGAGCAGAGAGCCCCTTCTGCACAGAATGCTTCTGTAGTGGAGGGGGGAGGAGGAGGGGGGAGGGAGGACTCTGGCGTCGTGTCCATGCTGCTTGGATTAAACCCCCGTGTGTGCCTGCTTCCTCCTGCTCTATACACAGATAGATGTGACAGCAGTGACCCTGTCTGTTACTATAATCATGATGTGTCTTTGGAACTTGACTATACTAAACTTACAGTCAGGCATTGAATACTTTATGCTCTCCTGTATTTAGGAGACACCCCGAGTATATAACACTGCCCTTTTTGTTGTGGAGTGTGGAGATTTGAAACTAAGCGGGGGGATATAGGAACCCTTGCATCCCTCTGCTCTGTTACACCATTCACCTTCCTCTCTACCCTAGATCACCCTCTCCTGCAACGCCCTGGGCAGGCACACACGGGGGTGAACTTGAGAGCAAACACCCCTGTACAAAGTTACGTACTGCCGGGTTTGCTGATGGGAGGGGGGAAGGGAGAGAAAGAACAACCAAAAGAAACACCCCCTCATTTTAAATTTCCCAGGGACACTACAGGCGAAAGTCGTAAGGGGGGACAACTTTTTTAAGTTCCGCCATTATCTGTACATTTTTTTCTTTAAATAAAGGTTTTTTAGTGGGGAAATAATTTTATTTTTAATTTTTCTTTGTTTAAACAATTTTTATTTGCTTTTTACTTTTTTTTTTTGTCTCCAGATATGGAACCGGACTATACGATCGCATGATCACCTCTATAATAAATAGCTATAATATAGATCCCACCAGCCCTGGGATCTCTATTAGGGTATGTTCACACGGCATGTATTACTCTGTGTTACATACGCTCTAAATTTGTTTTGGACCGTTTCGACCCAAAACGCAGCTAACAAAAACAGTGTGATTTTTCATTGCTTTTAAAAAAACACACGCACGGTTCAGATGGTGTCGCCGATGCATCTTTCGGATCCCTTTAAGAATTTTTTCATGTCAAAACTTGGTCCGAAAGACGCAGCAGGGCCCTATAAAAACTATAGGGTGCGATCCTGCTGAGCCCCAAAATCACTGATGTCGAATACATTTGGATCCCTTTTTGTATCCGATTTACGCTGCTTTTGGGATGCTTTTTTTAATCCAAAATTGGATCCAAAAGCGCCGTGTGAACATACCCTTAGACCTCTAGTCTGCTAAATATCTGGGTGATGTTTCTTTTTATACACATCCAGAATTGCACATAAATTACCTGTCAGTATTATCCCCTGCTGAGCCGCTTTTATATTGCGGGGAAACGAAAATCAGGTATTGAAATGGTTAAAGGGACCCGCAAGGGTCTTTTAGGATCGCCCCCTAGGGTGGGGGGCCCCCTTTTTAAAGGGGCAGTCCCTTTCTCCCTTTTCAGGAAGGGTTCAATAGGGTCATTTCTGTGCTCAATATTTGACACAGTTTCTCTCCTATGTATCTACTCTCTATGACCACGGGTTTTTTTTTTAAAAAAACCTCGATTGGATCCACGTGGAAAGACCGTAAGAAAAAGATGGTATGGTGAGCAAACCCTTACCTATACTTTGATATATTATATGTGCTATCTATCTCTTTCTCTATCTTGCTCCTTGACCATAATATACAGGTTTAAACTGACATATTTGGTTGAATGTTCACTAATATTTTTTTCAGGGGAGTCCCCCTTTTTTTTTTAGGGAGGGTTTTAAATTTAAAAATTAAAATTTTAACTTTTTTTCCCCAGAAAAAAAAAATGAATGTATGCTATTTATCATGTTGGGGTTTTGACAGGTGCCTATTATTTGGGTGGGGGTAGTGGGGTCCCCCGGAGCACCCCAGGCGGTGGTTTGAACCAACACAGGAATTAAGTAGGTCCTGGTTTTTAATAATTTTGGTTGGACCCTTTCCCGGGGCAGGGGTCTTTCCAGGCCCCTACCCCCCGAGGCGACTTGCTTGCGATGGCGGCTGAGATGCAGCAAGGTACTGAATCATGAAGCAAACTTGTAGTCAGGGACAGGCAGGAAGGTCAGGACAGGGGGCAAAGCAGGGCCATCTTTTCCATTGGGCACACTAGGCAGTTGCTCGGGGGCCCCACATGTATGGGGGCCCCAGGTGGTATATGTATGTCCCATAACTGTTTGTGTGTCTTTAGGATGTGCATACAGTTAAAAAACATAGTGGAGAAGGGAGCCAAAGGCTCCCTGCTCTTCCAATTAGTCTTGTAGGCTGCAGACTGGTGTTGTCCAATCATAACTGGTGTGATAATATGGGAGTTCTTGGGGGTGGTTAGGGGCATGGCCTAAGGTGAGGTTATGTATTTGGGCAGTGCCCGGGGCCCATAATGTTGTTAAGATGTCTCTGGGGCAAAGGGTCGTAGTCAGAAAATGTAACAACGGGTCAGGAGCACGGCAAGACAGGAATGCAATCTGAAACGCTTTCCCTATGGCACTAAGCACTATAGATCCAGCGGGGTACTGGAAGTGTCCCAGATATATAGGGTCAGCTCCCGGCAAACAACCAATTACATACCTCCCAACTGTCCCTATTTGGGAGGGACAGTCCCTATTTTTAACCCTTGTCCCTCTGTCCCTCTCAGTGCTATAAATGTCCCTCTTTTTCATTTGGGAAATAGATTTTCATCAATAAACCGACTCTCTTGCTTTACAAAGTTTCTGATTGCTTCCTCACTGTATATCTCATAACAACTTCCTTAATATTTCATCATTGGCTACAGTGCAATCCTGAAAAATGTCTCCCTTTTTGGCAATCTAAAAAGTTGGCATGTACGTATTTGGGCGTGGTTAGAGGCGTGCCTTTGTGTGATGTCACATGTTTGGGTGTGGATGGAGGCGTGGCCTAATCTGTCCCTCTTTGCAAAATCTAAAAGTTGGGAGGTATGCAATTACCCACGCCCTTTAAATCTCAGTAAGCCAGCGCATGTGTGCCCCAGGGAGCAGGGGCGCATGCACTGGCCGGCAGAGGAGCGCGGGAAAGCAGGAGCGTGGCAGGGTCAGTAACTTCCAGTAATACGAGTGCGCCCGCAGCCTGACCTGCAGACCACAGCACCACTCGCTTCCGCTGTTGAATGGGCAGAGGGGGTACCAGTGCACCTGCAGCCCACATGTCGGGCAGCTCGTGACAGATATGTTCACATAGCGTAATTGAGGGGCGTATTTCAGCACGTAATTGCGCTTCATTATGACCAACGGGCACCCTGCAATTACGGTAATTCATAGCTCTCATTGAGATCTAGGAATGCCTGACATTTTCCCCAGTGTATAATATAGTGCCGGGGAGAATGAATGTCAGTGAGAGCCGGCTGTTTGTGTTGTAGAAGTACGCACTGGCCAGCACGTACTTCTAAAAAACCCGGCGTATTGAGTTACATACAACTCATAATGTAATACACCGTGTGAACATACCCTTATACTCTTTCTGTGGCAGAACCTAATAGGTTAAGGTATATGGCAAACCCAGAGGCAATTATTTGGACTCTGGCTATCATGGTGACCATGGGCACCCTGAGATCATGTTGCAGGGCTGCCCATGCATGACAAAGGGAACCTCCTCCCTCTATCAACCACCTAGATGCTAAGGACGCTACTGACCCCGGCATCTAGAGGGTCAAAACAGCCACTGCAGTGGGAGCTCAGCTGTACATGGTGCAAGCGCAGACCCTGAGCCCGCACCATCTGAGCCCCCTACACAGTACCTGGGAGTGCCTAGCTATACAGGACAGTCCGGGAGTCGACTGCCAGCTATGCCGGTGTATACAGCACTATTAACCACCGACTAGCTATCTCAGTGCATACAGCACTACTGACCAACCCGTTAGCTATGCCGGTGTATACAGTACTATTAACAACCTGAAAACCCATTTCTTCAGGCTTGCCTACAACCCTCACTAAACTTGTCACTACTTCCTCCACAGACATGTCTGCCCTCACCCCTGTCATCTTTCCCCCTCCTTGTAGATTGTAAGCCCTCGCGGGTAGGGTCCTCTCTCCCTCTGTCGTGCCAATTGCCATTATCCCTTATCACTGTACTCGTTTGACTTATGTAATGTATGTAACCCCCTCGAATGTACAGCGCCCTGGAATCAATGGCGCTCTAAAATACTTAATAATAATAATAATAATAACTAACCCGCTAGCTATGCCAGTGTATACAGCACTATTAACCAACCCACTAGCTATCTCATTGTATACAGCACTATTAACCAACCCGCTAGCTTTGCCGGTGTATACAGCACTATTAACCAACCCGCTAGCTATGCCAGTGTATACAGCACTATTAACCAACCCGCTAGCTATGCCGGTGTATACAGCACTATTAACCAACCCGCTAGCTATCTCAGTGTATACAGCACTACTGACCAACCCGCTAGCTATGCCGGTGTATACAGTACTATTAACAAACCTGCTAGCTATGTCAGTGTATACAGAACTATTAACCAACCCGCTAGCTTTGCCGGTGTATACAGTACTATTAACCAACCCGCTAGCTATGCTGGTGTATACAGAACTATTTACCAACCCGTAGCTATCCCCGGGTTGTATACGCACTTTAACCAACCCGCGCTTGCCGGGTTTACAGCACATTAACCAACCCGCTAGCTATCCCGGGTGAAATAAGCACTATTAACCAACCCGCACTACCCGGGTGTATACGCACATTAACCCCCGACTAGCATGTCGTTTTCATTACTATTAAAAAAACCCCGCTAGTTTTTGCCGGTGTATCAGTACAAAAACCAACCCGCGATATGCTGGTGAACGTACTATTAACTAACCCTACATCCGGTGTTACAGCACTACTGACCAACCCGCTAGCTTTCTCAGTTTTTATCCAGCACAACTGACCAACCCGCTAGCTATGCCAGTGTAAAAACGTAACTATTAATTTTCCTGCTAGTTTCAGTGTAAAGTATATTAACCAACCCGCTAGCTTCCCCGGTGTATACATTATTTTTAAACCAACCCGCTGCTATTTGGTGTATCGCACTTTTTTCCCAACCCCTAGCAGGGCGGTGAAACTGATACGCACTTTTAACCAACCCGCTACTTTTGCCGGTGATAAGCCAAAAAAACCAAACCCTGATGCCAGTGTATACCACATTAACCCCCCCGCTAGCTATGCCGGTGTATACTGCACTAAAAACCAACTCGCTAGCTTGCCGTGTAACAGCACTATGACCAATCCTTTTCTTGCGGTGTAAAAAGTCCCTTTAATAACCCCCTAGCTTGCCCGGTGAACTGCACTTTTAACCCAAACCCTACTACCCCATTTATACAGCACTACTGACCAAATCCGCTAGTTGCTGGTGAAAACTACTATTAACAAAAACCCGCTACAATGCCGGGGATACACATATTAACCAAACTCGTAGCACTCAGTGTATACGCACTACTGCCCACCCGAAGCATCCCGGTGTATACGCATATTAACTAACCGTTTTGCTATCTCTTGTTTAAAACAGCAACTTTCCCTACCCATTACTATGTCAGGGGGTATCAGTACTTTTAAACCAACCCGCTAGTTTCTAGTGTTACGCACTATTAAAAAACCCCGCTAGCTTGCCATTATACAGCCTAAAAAAACCCAAACCCCCCCAGTATCAAAGTGTAACAGCATATTAACCAACCCCCACTAGCTATCCTTTTTTAAAAAGTACTTTTTACCAACCCTTCTAGTTATGCAGTGTATACGCCCTTTAAACCAACCCGTGTTTTCAGGTATCAGTTTTTTTAACCAACCTGCAAATACGCCAGGAATACAGCCTTTAAACCCAAACCCCTTTAAGCTTGAAAGTGTTAACCCCCTTTTAACCAAAACCCGCAGTTATCCGTGTATGCGTACTATTTAACACCTGTACTACGCCATGAAATACAGCACTATTAACCAACCCGCTAGTTATCTCAGTGTATGCAGTACTATTAACCAACCTGCTAGCTACCCCGGGTATACGGGCCTTTAACCAATCTCTAACTATGCCATTGAACAACCTATTGCCAAAAACCCGCAAGCATGCAGTGTTTTAAAAAGCACTATTCCCCCAACCCGCTAGCTATGTCACTGATACAGACTTTAAACCAACCTGTAGCCTACGCCAGTGATACACCCAAAAATTTAACCCAACCCTGCTAGCTACGGCGGTATAAGCCATTAAACCCACCTGCTATTCCCATTTTAACAGCCATTAAACCCCCCCAAAGCAGCCGGGTATACACCTTTTTAACCAACCTGCATCTATGCCGTGTATACAGAAACTATTGCCCAAAACCCCTACTTTCCCAGTGTTACAGCACTATTAATAACCTGCTACATCCCAGGAAACGCACTATTAACTAACCTGCTAGCTATGCCAGTGTATACGCACTTTTAACAACCCCTTTGCTTTGCCAGGTAACAGCACTAAAAAATAACCCCCTTTGTCAGTGTATAACCTGTTATATGGGCACTCTATGGCGCTGATATGGGGTTTCCCTTTTGCACTTTAGAAGTTTTTGGGGGCTCTTTTAAATAAGGATTCCCCCTCAGTATCCAGAGGTCCGCCGAGCACTGGGGCCCCTTCACGTGATTTTTTTAGGCTTTAGGAGCCTCTGACATTTCTCTGTGATAATTTTGCACTGCATTTTTTTAACCAAAACAAGATGCTTCAGTCCCCACCGACTTTTCTTGAATTTTTCGTGCAGTTTCTGGCGCATTTTTTGCCAAGCAGGTTGTATTAGTCCGTGCAAATTTTGATGCATTTTTTTCTCTGGTTGCATTTTATCCATCATGTGATTTGCAATGTGGAAAAATGCAGTAAAAAAGCGCATAGTAAAATGGAACATGTGCACATTCTCATTTTGAGGACAGAAAATATGTTTGCAGGTGTTTTTACAAAAAAGGGTTGGTTAAACATTTATCTTTCTCTGCGCCACTCATCCATTGGGAAACCGCCTCAGCGATTTGGGGGAAACTGCCCCACCCCTACAGGCTGACTGCCTCCCCTGGGGGCCAATTTAAATCTTTCCAAACACAATGCAACATGTCACATGGCTAGAAATGCCCAACACTGCTTAGAAGAGAATAACCAAGACTTCCCTGTACAAAACCCTGCTCCCCAATTTTCCCAATGAAGCTGTGGGGCCCCTGATGGTGGTGTTTTGCTCTATGGGACCCCCCCAGACTGTGGGGCCCCTGGTGGTGGGGTTGGCCCTTTGGGCCCCTCCACAGCTGTTCCCCCCTGGATGGTGGGTTTTGGGCCTATAGACCCTCCAGCAGCTGTGGGGGCCCCGGGGGGGTGGTGTGGCCCCTATGGACCCTCCCACTGTGGGGCCCCTGGATGGTTTTGGGGGTTTGGGGTTGGCTCTAGAAACCCCCCACAGCTGTGGGCCCCGGGGTGGTGTTTTTGGTTCTATGGACCCTCCAGCAGCTTGTGGAGCCCCTGGATGGTGGTGTTGGCTCCTAAGGCCCCTCCAGCAGCGTGGGGGACTTCTGGTTGCGTGGTGTTGGTTCTATGGCCCCTCCTGCAAGCTGTGGGAATCCTGGATGGTGGTATTGGTTGATATGGTCCCCTCCGCAGCTGTTGGGGACCCTGGATGGTGGTGTTGGTTCTTTTGCCCTCCAGGCAGCTGTGGAAGCCCCTGTATGGTGGTGTTGGGCCTTCTAATAGGCCACGACACCTGTGGGGCCCCTGGGATGGTGGTGTTGGCTATATGGGACCCTTCCAGCAGCAGCTGTGGAAGCCCCTGGATGGTGGTGTTGGCCTCTATGGACCCTCCAGCAAAGCTGTGGAGGAAGCCCCTGGATGGTGCTGTTGAGTCTTTAGCCATGCTAATGTTGGGGGTCCTGGCATGGTGGTGTTGGCTCTACGGGGGGACCCTCCAGAAGCTGTTTGGCGGCTCTGGATGGTCGGTGTTGGCTCTATGGACCTTCAACAAAGCTGTGGGGCTCGGGAATGGCGGATGCTGGGCTTATGGACCCTCCAGCAGCTGCTGTGGGGCTATGGACTTGGTGGTGGTGGCTCATATGGACCCTCAGCAGCTGTTGGCCTGGACTGGCGGTGGGGCCGGTGTTGGCCTCTATTGGATGCTCCAGCAGATGTGGATACCCGGATGTGTGTTGGCTCTATGGACCCTCTAGCAGCTGTGGGAGCCCCTGGATTGGTGATGTATGGGCTTTATTGGACCCTCCAGCAGCTGTGGGCCCCTGGATGGTGGTGTTGGGCTCTATGGACCCTCCAGGCAGCTGTGGGCACCCTGGATGGTGGTGTTTGGCTCTTTTGGACCCTCCAGAGCTGTGGGAGCCCCTGGATGGTGGTGTGGCTCTATGGACCGTGTCTGCAAGATGAGGAGGCATCCTGGATGGTGAGTTGGCTCTATGGGACCCTCCAGCAGCTGTGGGGGTCCTGGATGGTGGTGTTGGCTCTATTGGGGACCCTCACGCAGCCTGTGGGGGCCCTGGATGTAACGGCTTGGTTGGCTCCATGGACCCTCCAGCAGTGGTGGGGGCCCATGGGTTGGTTGGTTGTTGGCTCTTTGGGAACCTCCAGCAGCTGTGGAGCTCTTGGATGGTGGTGTGGCTCTTAATGGGACCCTCCAGCAGTTGTAGGGAACCCCATGGATGGTTGGTTGTTGGGCTCTATAGGATCCCTCCAGCAAGCTGTGCGGGCCCCTAGGATGGTAGGTGTTGGCTCTATGGGACCCTCAGCAGCTGTGGGAAGGCCCCTGGATGGTGGTGTTGGCTCTATGGATCCTTCAGCAGCTGTGGGAGCCCCTGGCTTGGTGGGTGTTGCTCTATGGACCTTTCCAGCAGATGTGGGGCCCCTGGAGGTGGTGTTGGAGCCTCTATGGGACCTCAAGCAGCTGTGGGAGCCCCTGGGATGGTCCAGGTGTTTGGCTCTTTGCCAGCCACATGTGGGGCCCTGGATGGGTGTGTTGGCTCATATGGTCCCATCAGCCAGTCTGTGGGGCTCTGGATGGTGGTGTTTTGGGGGGGCCCTCTATGGACCCTCCAACAGCTGTGGGGCTTGGATGGCTAGTGTGGTGCTCTATGGACCTCCTCCAGCAGCTGTTTGGGGCTCTGGATGTGGTGTTGGCTCTTTTGGTCCTACCTGCAGCTGGTGGGGCTCTGATGGTGTTGTTTTGGCTTATGGGGACCCTCCGGAGCTGTGGGTGCTTCTGGATGGTTGGTGTTGTTGGCCCTATATGGGACCGTCCAGCAGCTGTGGGGCTTTGGATGGCTGGTCGTTGGCTCTATGGACCTTCCAGAAGCTTGTCGGGGCTTCTGGAGATGGTGGTGTTGGCCTTCTCCTCTATGGATGCTCCAGCAGCTGTGGAGGCCCCTGGATGGGTGGTGTTGGGCTCTATGGACCCTCCAGGCAAGCTGTGAGGCCCCCCCGCCCTGGATGGTGGGGTGGTTGGCTCTATGGACCCCTTCCAGCTGCTGTGGGAGCCCTTGGCATGGTGGTGTAGGCTCTATGGACCCCTCTTGCTGCTGTTGGGAAGAGCTCCTCGGAATGGTGATGTTGGCTATATGGAAACCTCCAGCATGCTGTGGAGAAAAAGGATGGTGGTGATGGCTTATGGGGGACCATCCCAGCAAGCCTGTGAGTCCCCTGGGATGGTGTGGTTTCCCTATGGACCCATCCTGCAGCCATCGTGGGCTTGTTGGGGAGCCACTGGATGGTGTTGTTTGGCTCCTATGACCCTCCAGCAGGCTGTCGGGAGCCCCTGAGGATGTTGGTGTTGGGCTCTATGCTCCCTCCAGAGCTGTGTTGAGGGCCCCTGGATGGTGGTTGTTGGTTCTATGGACCTCCAGCAGCTGTTGGCGGCGCTCCTGGATGGTGGTTGGCTATTTGGAACCTCCAGAGTGTGGGGCCCCTGGCATGGTGGTGTTGTCTCTATGGAACCCTCCAGCAGATGTGGGGCTCACGTGGATGGTGGTGTGTGCTCTATGGACCCTCCAGCAAGCTGTAGGGGGCAACTGATTGATGGTGTTGGCTCACCTATGGTACCTCCAGGCAGCTGTGGGGGCACATGGATGGTTCGGTGTTGGCTTCTATGGTACACCTCCAGCAGCTGTGGGTCTTGGATGGTGGTTGTCTGGGGCTCTATTGCACCCTCATGCAGGTTGGTGGGACCCTTGGGTGGTGGTGGTTGGCTTATAGATCCTCCAAAGACAGCTGAGCGGGGCCCCATGGGTATGGGGGTGTTGGCTCTATGGAATACATGCAGCAGCTGTGGGGGCATTCTGGATGGTGTGTTGGCTCGATGGCTCAACCGCAGCCTGTGGCGAGCACCTGGATGATGGTGTTGGCTCTATGGAACTCCCCTGCAGCTGTGGGAGACCCTGGATGATGGTGGTTGGCTACTATGGACCCCGTCCAGCAGGCTGTGGGACCCTGATGGTGGGGTTGCTCTATGGACCCTACCAAGCTAGCATGTGGGGCCCCTGGTACTGGTAGGTGTTGGCTCTATGAACCCTACAGATGCTGTGCGGGTCTCATGGATGGTGGTGTGTGCTCTAATGGACCCTACCAGCAGCTGTGGTGGCCCCTGGAACTGGTGGTGTGGTTGGCTCTATAGACCCTCCTGCTGATAGTGGGGCCCCTGGATGGTGGTGTTGCTATATGGGACCCTCCAGTAGCTGTGGAGCTCCTGGATGGGAGGGTTGGCTCTATGGATCAGCTCCTGCAGCTGTGGCCTCTGATGGTGGCCTGTTGGATCTATGGCACCTCCAGCTTGCTTTGTGGGGCCTGGATGGTGGTGTTGGCTTCTGATGGACCCCTCAAGCAGGTGTGGGAGCCCTGGATGGTTGTGTTGGCTCCTATGGCTCCTCACCTAGAAGGCTGTGGGAGACCTGGCATGGTGGTGTTGGGCTTTTATGGACCCTCCAGCAAGATAGTGGGGCACCCTGGATGGTGTGTTGGTCTAGTGGACCCCCCTCCTGCAGATGTGGGTGCCCCTGGATGGTCAAGGTGTTGGCTCTATGAGGAACTACAGCAGCTGGGGTGACCCTGGACTGGTGCTGTGGCTCTATGGACCCTCCAGCACGCTGTGGGGGGGCCCTGGATGGTCGGTGTTGGCTCTACTGGACCCTCCAGCAGCTGTGGGTACCCTGGATGATGGTGTTGGCTCCTATGGACCCTCCAGCAGCTGTGGCGGGGCCCCTGGATGAATGGTGTTGGCTCTATGGGGACCCATCCTGACAGCTGTGTGCCCCTGGATGATGGTGTTGGCTCTATTGAGGGACCCTTCTCAGCAAGCTGGGAGGGACCCATGGGATGATCAGGTGTTGTTGTGCTCTATGGACCACTCCGGAAGTGTGGGGCACCTGGTTGGGGGTGTTGGCTTATAGCGGATACTCTTACATGTGGGTTGCATGTCAGGCTTCCAGTTTAACCTGTGCCTACCAGGACCTTATGGAGTCCCACTCTGGCCCATCAAGCTGCTGTCAGTGCTGCACACGTTGGTGAATCTGGGTATTTGGTCATAATAATGTGACTCGTCTGTGTATTCTATGGACCCATGATAAATGCTTCAGGCTGGATTATCCTTTCCCAGGATTCACCTACTTCTATTGCCATCTAGAGGCCATTTGGTTGTACTACACCATTTGAAATGTTCATTCTGAAGGTTTTACAACCTGTTCGCCGCTTCTGACATCTTTCTGAGGCTCCGAACCAAGTTTCTTTGTGAGATGGGAAATAAATATTACTCGAATTACAATTAGAGGGGAATTCACCGATCATATAATAACACCAGGAGGGACCCGGATAATATTCCTGGTGAATGACAATGATTTCTTCACCTGCTGCTAGGCAAGACAAAGAACTCAAAGGAGTGACCTCACACCACACATCAATGATATGCACAGTGTTCCCATAAACAGTGCATAAGCACAATGGGCCCCATAACAGTGCATAAAGAATCAGGCCCCCATAACAGTGATAAGCACAAGGGCGGGCCTCCCATAACCCAGTGATAGCACAGTGACGACCATAACAAGTGATAAAGCACAAGTTGGACAACCCCCATAACAGTGATAAGCACAGGCACCCATAAACAGAGATAAGCACCTGTGTCTCCCATAACAGTTGATAAGCAACAGGCCCCCTAACAGTGATAAGCACTGGCCACCATATCAGTGGATAAGCACCAGGCCCCCAATAAACAGTGATAAGCACAGTGACCCCAATAAACATTGATAAGAACAGTCGTCCACCACGCAAAACAGTGATAAGCACAGGGGCCCCCCCCCAAAACTTAAACAGTGATAAGCACAGGACCCCATAACTCAGTGATAAGCACAGGCCCATAACAGTGATAAGTACATGACTCCCATAACAGTGATAAGCACAGGCCCCCATAACAGTGATAAGCACAGGCCCACATAAATCAGTGAAAGCACAGTGTCCCCATTAACAGTGATAAGAACAGGCACCCCATAACAAGTGATAGCACACAGTCGCCCCATAACAGTGATAAGCAAAAGGGCCCCCATAACAATGATAAAGCACAGGCCACCCATAACAGTGATTAGCACAGGGCCCACATAACACAGTTTATAAGCACAGTGTCCCAATAACTGTGATAAGCAACAGGCCCTATAACAGTCGATAAGTGGCACAGTGTCCAATCAACCAGTGATAAGAACAGGCCACCATAACAGTGGAATAAGCCTCACAGGGAACCCCATAACACGTGATAAGCAACAGGCCCCCATAAACAGTGATAAGGCAACAGGCCCCATACACAGCTGATAAGGCACGTCGCCGGGCCCCCCCTCCTCCCCCCCCATAACAGTGATATGCACAAGGCTCCATAACCTAGTGATAAGGAAACAACAGGCCCCACCATTAACAGTGATAAGCACCAGTCGCCACATAAACAGTGATAAGCACCAGTGTCCCCATAACTCACTGAGTTAAGCAAGGCCTCACATAACAGTGATAAGCACTGGCCCCCATAAACAGTGATAAAGCACTCAGGCCCCCATAAAGTGATAAGAACAGAGCCTCCATAAACAGTGATCAAGCACAGTGTACCCATAACAGTATAAGCACAAGGTGCCAACTTAACCGAGTGGTATGAGCCCCAGGCCCCCCATAACAGTGATACAGCACAGGCACCATAATCAGTGATCCTTAAGGGTCCAGTGCCCCATATTAGTGATGAGCCACAGCCTGCCCCCATAACCAGTGCATAATCACTGTGTCCCCACTAACAGTGATAAGGCAACAAGCCCCAATAACAGTGCACTAAAGCACAGGGCCCCCATAACAGTTGGACGCAAGCCACTAAGGCCCCCCCATAACAATGATAATGACGTCGGCCTTCTCATAACAGTGATCGACCCCTAGCACAGCGGACACCCATAACAAGTGATAAGAACAGGCCACCATAACTGTGATAACCGCAGTTAGGAACAATAACAGTGAAAACCACAATGAACCCCTATAATCCGTGTTATCCAGCACAGGGCACATAACAGTGATTAAGTTTTACATGACCCCCATATCAGTGATTATGCTAATTAACCTCCATAACAGTGATTAAAGCACAGTGTTCCCCATAAACAGTGATAAGCACAGGCCACCTTAAACTAGTCGTACGCCCACTGTCACAGGGCACCATTAACCAGTCGATAAGCACAGGCCCCAATCACAGTGATTTGGCACAGGGCCCCCATAACAGTGATACACGTACATGCCCCATAACAGTGATATAGCAAAGGCCCATAACTAGTGAATGTTGATGCCACCAGGCCCCACTATAAGCAGTGATAAGCACAGGGCCCCCATAACAGTGATAATGCACAAAGCCCCCATAACAAGTGTTAGCACAGGGCCACATACTGTCAAGTGATAAGCACATCGGTGACACCATAACAGTGTTAAGCACATGCCCCATAATAGTGATAAACGCACAGCCCCATAACAGTGATAAGCACAGGGGCCCATAACAGTGATACCCCCCCCCCCCCCCCGCCCCCCCCCCCCCCCCCCCCCCCCCCCCCCCCCACACCCGAGCACAGGCCCCCATAACAGTTGATAAGCAACTGGCCCCATAACTCCGCTGATAAGCACAGGGCCCATAACAGTGATACAGCACAGGGGCCCCCATAACAGTGGATAAGCAAGGCCAATAAACAATGCATTAAGAACAGGTGGACCCCAATAACGTGATGAGCACAAGGGCCCAATAACAGTGATAAGCACAGGCCACCATAACAGCTGATAAGCACCAGCCCCTATATAAAGTGATAAGCACCACGTGGCCCCATAACAGTGAATAAGCAAAGGACCCCATTAACAGTGCATTTGAAGCACACGGCCCCCTAACAGTGTTAAAGCACAAGGGGCCTCCCCCATACAGTCGATAAGCACTAGGCCCCCATAACAGTGATAAGGCACAGGCCCCCCATTAACAGTGATAAGCACAGGGCACACCTTAAACAGTGAATAGCGACAGGGCACCATAACCAGTGAGAAGACAGGGCCCATAACAGTGATAAGCACGGCTCCCGTGCATAAACAGTGATAAGCAACAGGCCCCATAACATTGTTGATAACACAGGCCCCCAAAACAGTGATAAGCACAGCTGTCCCATAACAGTAATAGGCCAGGGCCCCAAAGGATAAGCACAGGCCCTATTAACAAGTGATAAGCACCAGTGTCCCCATACACAGTGATAAGCACAGCCCACTATAACAAGTGATAAGCACAGTGTCCCCATAACAGTGATAAGCACAAGGCCCATAAACAGTGGATAAAGCACAGGGCCACGCATAACAGTGATAAAGCACAGGCCCTATAACAGGTGATACCAGCACAGTGTCCCATAAACAGTGATAAGCACAGGCCCCCATTAGAGTGATGCACAGGGCCCCCCCCATAACAGTGATAAGCACAGGGCACCCATAACAGTGATTAGCACAGGCCCCCATGACAGTGATAAGCACAGCCCCATAACAAGTGATAAGCACCAGGGCCCCATAACAGTGATGAGCACAGTGCCCCATAACACAGTGATAAGCACAGGCCCCATAACAGTGATAAGCACAGGGCCCATAACAGTGATAAGAACACCAGTGCCCCCATAACAGCTGTGATAAGAACAGGGCCCCCATAACAGTGTTAAGCACAGGGCACACACCATAACAGTGATAAGCACAGGGCCCCATAACAGTTGATAGCACAGGGCCCCCGATACCCCCACTAACAGTGCTTTAAGGCACAGCGGCCCCCATAACAGTGATATAGCACAGGCCACCATATACAGTGATAAGCACAGTGTCACCATAACATTTATAAGCACAGGCCCCCATAACTGTGATAAGACAACAGGGCCCTTAACAGTGATAAGCAAAGGCACCCATTAAACAGTGATTAAGCACCAGGCCCCCTAACATTGATAAGCACAGGCTACCACTAACAATGACCTTGAATGATAGTGCCCCCAGAATGTTACCAGCAGCTACGCGAGTGACCCATAAAAAGTGCCAACCATAGTGCCCAATAATAATGCCAGCCACCGTACCCGATAAACAGTACCAAACCATTTTGACTCCATTAACTGCACACTGCTACAGTGCCCCCATAACGTGCCCCCCATCAAGTGTGCATGCAGGACAGCGGCACACTAAATCCTAGTGCTATCCTGCATCATGTTGTTATATTGCATCGAAGTGCACTATTATTATATAATATTACGCTATAGAAGTCTTCTGTATTACACTACATGACATCTCGTATATTGTATCTCGTCATGATATGATACATAAGTGCTCTGCACCTTACATTGTATCTCATTATACAATCCTATTGTTATTTTTCAGATTTGTTTATTTATGGGGTTTTCCACCTATATTTAGGCCTTCCTTTTTACCTTTTACCCCATTAAAGGGGATTGTACCCGCCCCCTGTTGTTGCCCGTACCCCCCCCATCCCCCCACGTGAAATCCCTGGGCGGCCAAACCCCTTCCTTTCTCCCCCCCCCCCAGGGCCAAGGTGTGAGGGGGCCTGGAGATTTTATTTGCAAATTCATTAGATTTCCCGCATTCCCCCGTCCTCCTCCCCGCCCTGGGGTTTCACGTCAAACAGCCGCCCGGGGGGTTTTTTTTAAAAGCCCCCTTCCTGGCGCTTCGTCGTCTCTCTTGTGCGGGGGTTACAATCCACTGCCATTTCCGGGGCCCCGGTGTTCCCAGCAGCGAGGGGGCCCGGGAATTTTTCGAGCCCGGGGGGCCTTGGGGGTTCCAAACTGGGCCCCGATTTGGGGGTTTTGCAGGGGGTCCCGGAGGTGAGGATGCCATTTCAATGGCTGGTTTTTAAATTTTCCCCCTTCCCTTTTACCTTTTTCTGTTGTCCCCTCCTCTTGTGTGGGTGGTTCGCTCCCGCGCTTTCAAAACCCTCAAGGTCCATTTTGGTGTGTGTTTTCCCGGGGGGATCCCGCACCCGTCTCGGAACCCGGGTCTTTAAAATTTTTTAGATGTTTAAATTTCTGAGTGTTTCCTTTAAAAGACAGTCACCCTAAACTGACACTCCGCATTTATGATGGGGGCAAAGCCTTTCCCTTTTTTTTAAGGCCCCCCCAGAATGGGAAGGGCTTTATTTTTGGACCCTTTCCCTTAAAAGGGGCCTCCCGGTTTTTTTTGCTTCTGGTTTTTTCCCCAAAGATTCTTTACAAATTGTTTTGGGTTACAAAATATTATATGGTCCCAAAATTTAAACCCCCCTTTTTTCTCACTTGGAGCAGTTTAAAAATTCTTTGCCCCCTATGCAATGGCTTTTTTATTTTCACAATCATATTAGTGGCTTCCTTTTCCTTTGAAAACTATTGGCCCTTCCCTTTTTGGGTCGATTTGGGGTCAGGGCCCAAAAGGGGATTTGGCCTTTTTATGCTTGTCCTTGTTTTCTTTCTGGGGGTTTGGGTGAAAGGGGGGGGAAGGGTTAGTCCATGTCCTGAGGAAACTGTAGTTGGTTTTTCCCAAATAATAACCTTCAAAAATTCTCTCCCCTAAGGTTTAAAGGGTTTAATAAAGGGGGGACCTGGGAAACCAATTTGGTTTGTCCGTGACCCTTCTGTCATTCCCCTTTTTTGGGTTGCTTTATCTGGGCGACAGCGTTTGGGAAGGCCCGGTGGGTGGGGGTTTTTGGTGGTCGGTTTTACCACTGGTGAAAAAGGGCCCCATTGGTGGGACAACCCTAAAAAAAATGGCCGGGATATTGGGCTTTGACCCCCCAAAAGGGCGGGTTTCCCGTCCCCAAAGTCCCCAACCCAATTTTGGAGAAAACCCGGGGCCCGGTTGGTTTAATTTCTTTAAGAGCCAGAT
>JAODAL010023518.1:0-62534 GCA_025379985.1 Phyllomedusa bahiana
CACCCGGGGGAGGCCGAAAATGGGTTTTATTTTAAAAAACTGTAAGCAGAAAGTGAAGCTTTGGGCCCGGGGGCTAACCCTTGGAAACCACGGCCCTGGGTTTAAACACAAACAGAGCTTTCCCCCTTTCCCGGGGGCCTGGGAGAAAACGTGGGGCCCGATGTTTTGGTCCATCCTGCCACCCCAGCAAACAGCCCCGCAGCAGCCCCCCAAATGGCCAAAACATCCATTGCAGGGCCGGGAAGGCTCCCCCACCTCCCCCGAAGGGATGTTTTTTTTTCTTTGAATCCCTTTTCCCACGGTCCCAATGCTCCCGAACTCGCTAAATCATGGCGGGTAGCATCGGGTTTAGCCAAAGGGGATTGCAAGAGGGGAACATTATGGTTTTAAAAAATTTCCCAAGGGCAACGGACCGTGCTCCTGTCCAAATTGTTGGTACGGGAGTCCCCCTTTCCCAAAAAGGGGGGTTGGGGTCTGCCCATTCAGAGGGAAATAAAGGCTTTTTGCCGACCGAGATGGAAATTCCCAACCCTAAATTTTTTTCCCCAAAAAAAGGAGTACCGCACTTCTAAAAATTTTGAAAAGAAGGTTTGGGGCCGTCCTTAAAACTTATCGGTTTGTTTTTTCCCAAGGGGGCCTTTTCAGGCAGCGCGACGTTGGGGGCTTGCAACTTTCGGTTAAAGGGGCCCGTACATGTCCCCCTTTACGGCCCCAAATGGGGAATGTGCTTCCTGCCCAGGCACACCAAAAAATTGGAAAGGAGACGGCCCCTTTTTCCCCCACCGTTTTTAAACTGCCGCTCCTGGCCAATGTCCCACCTCCCCCCCCCCACCACCACCCCCCATCTCAGCCCCCACAAGTACTGGGTCCCTCTTTCCCCCCCCAAGTGGGGGGCCCCGCGGTGTCAAAGCAGTTTTTTCCCTGGGTTGCCCCGGCGAACGAAGTCACACAGGGGGGAACTGCTCCGCGTTCCCCTGCAGCAAGAAATCAATGTGTGGTTTCCCCCACGCCAACTGCAAATCTGAACCATTTTTGACGGAAAATGGGAGGAAAATGGTGTTTTTGCCTTGACCCTGGGAGGGGTGGTCCCGCGCCCCTTTCTTTGGGGCTTTTTTCAAACTGGTTGTGGAAAAAAGGTTTTCCCGAAATTTTCCACCGATCTTTTAGAACATTAGAAAATGGCCCGGGAAAATGGAAAGCCCCTTTATCCATTCGTAAAAATCCAAAGGGAAAAACCCTCCGCGAGTTCAGTTTAGAACGGCCCCTTCCCCCCAAAAAAACACTCTGATTATGCGATGTTTCCAAACCCCCTTTGGGAATTTTCCCCCCCCGCCATGTTGGACCGAAATTATGAAACCGGGGAAAAAGGGCCCTTAAAAGTTTTTTATGATCCAGGGGGGAAAACAGAAGTTTTTCCCCCGTTTAAATTTAATTGGGCAGCCAGTGGGCTCAGGTGACACCTGCCGTTTTTTTTTAGGCCATTACGAGGAGGCCCAAATTTTTTGTCAGCCCCCCAGGGCTCGGGAGAAAAAGTTTTATTCCACTTTCTTCATGTCCCCGGAACAGATTTCGAAAAAAAATGTCTTTGGGGAGGGGGAAAAAGGGGGACGTGGCGACTACATCTGTGGCCCCCATGGGGTCCGGTGGGGACTGAAAATGGAGGAGGAGGAGGGGAGGACATTGGAGCGAAGCATTGTTGGTTTAAAGGGGTGGGGTTTTCACCCGGTGACAAAAAGAGGAGGAGCAGGGGCAGCTGGGGAGGTGGATGGAGATGAGTAAGGAAAGAGGCAGATGACCCCCAAGCACCGGGCAGTATTTCATTTGGAAAAAAGGGGCAGGGAAACCCCTCTGAGTCATTATGCAGATGGCCCGCAGCATGCTTATTTGCCTGGTAGTTTACAGCCCAATAAATCACCCTCCCCCGGGGAAGGGGTGACCTTTTGGGTCCCACCCAATTGGGCCCCCCGCTAAACCGGGGCCAAAATGGGAGCCTTTTTTTTTTTTTCCCAGCTAAAGAAGGGGGGAAAAAAATCAAAAAACTATTTTGGGGAAAACCTCCCCCTAAACCCGTTGGCCCCCTGCCTATGTGTGGGGATCGTTCCCCCCCTCTGACAGGCTGCCGGGGGGGTTCCCCCAGGGCTCACGTACTACTGCCGCGGGGTGGGGGGAAGGTGGGGGGGGGGTTTTGGAGCAGTTTCCCGCTTTCCTTTTGTAACCTAACTTGGAGTCATTTATGGCAGCTTCCCTTTACCCGCCTAGGAGGGGGTAGTCCCCCACAGTTTGCCGCAGCCCGGACCCGGGGAATCCCTGAACCAACAGGTGGGGGGCCCAATTGGACCCGCACTCGGGCCAAACCCCAAATTAGAAAATCCCCTGGACTTTCGGGGGGAGCCAAAATGGATGTGTGGGCCCCAAACTTGCCGAGTTTTCAGTTGGGGGAAGCTGTCCTGCCCGGCCCGTAGTGTGGCATCAAGCGGGTGTTTTGTGCGGCGGGGGCCCTCGTTACCCCAAAAAGGGGAACCCGCTTTTTCCCCGGGGAAAAGTGGAACGTTTACCTTTTTCAAAAGGGAAACAGGGGTGGATCGGCCCGGGGTTTCCACACACCAATGCCTTAAACGTCAGATACATCAGCCAAGACGCCTCACCCAAAAAATGTGGAAAAAAAAAATGAGTTGGGTTTAAAAATTTCGCCTCAGCCAATATTCGATGCCGCCACCCCAAAATGATCCACACATCAGGTGACAGTTTCTCCATCGCCAAACCCAAACCTTTTTTTAAACCCGTGAATGGAATTTCCACCCACCTCCAAAACCCGTGTAAATTTTGCCCCTTTTTGCCTCATTTCTGCTTAGTGGCTGCTGCCGGGGACCTCCACACACTGTCATTGTCCACGGGCGACCCCCAAGCTCCCGCTGTGGTTGCTCCGTGACCCCCACCCCTGTGTCATTGTCCCCCTCTGTGGGTTTCTCCTGTTTTTTGCCACCCCCAGAAAAGTCATTTTTGCCACTGCCCGACCTCATGCCCGCGCTGCCGTGACCTACAAAACTGTGTCATTGGGGCCCCGTCTGACCCCCTGCTGCTGCTGTGGCTGGGTCCCTTTACCTAACCCCCTCGACATGGGTTTGGGCCCCCTGTCTGACCTCATGCTGCTGCTTTCTGTTGATGCCGTTAACTCCCAACCCCTGTGTCCCTTTTGCCCCGTCCGGGCCTCATGCTGCTGCTTTTGTTGATGCCCCCAACCTCAAAAACTGTGTCATTGTGCCACTCTTTGGCCCCACTCCTGTTTTTTTCCACCTCCAGAATTTCATTGTGGGCCCCTGCCTGAAACCCCAAAGCGCTGCTTTCCGGGACCCACCATGTTTCAAATTTTGGCCCCTGTGCCACTGTCTGACCTCATTCTTCGGGGTGGCGATTTCCGTTTACCCCTCACACCTGTCAAATTTTGCCCCTGTCTTTACCTATGCTGCTTTGGCCTGTTGATGGGCCCTCAATCCAAAAACTGTTTCATTGTGCCAAAATCTTTGGCCCCATCCTGTTTTTGCCTCCTTAAAAACCCCCCTATTTTAAACCTCCAAATGGTTTATTGGGCCACCTGCCCCCTTGGGGCCTCCATTTTCTTTTCCCTTTTCCCCGGGGGCCGTTTACCTAACCAAAACTGTGCCCTTGTTTCCCATGTCTGACCCAGGGTGCTGCTTTTTGGGCTGCTTTTCCCTTTTACCCTTTTTCCACCAAAAAGTTTTATTTTTGCCCCCCCTTTTTCCTTTACCTCATGTGGGTGCTGTGGGTGCTGCGTGACCTAAAAACACTTTTGTCATTTTGCCAAATGCTGACCTCATGCTGCTGCTGGGTGGCTTTTAAAAGGCCGTGACCTAACCAACCCTTTTTTGTCCCCCTTTGGTTTTTGGGCCCTGCTGACCTCATGCTGCTGCGCCATGACCTCCACACTGTGTTTTTGTGCCACCTGTGAACCTTTTCCCGTTTTTGCCACCCCCAAATGTCATTGGGCCCTGGCTGACCTAATTTCTGCTCGGTTTGGCCCAAAAAGGCCGTCCCCCTTTCCACCCCTGTTTTTACCCCAATGTTTCCACCCCGAACCCCTTCAGCTTGTAAAATTTTTTTCCAGCTTTTCTCTTGGGCATGACCCTTTTCACCATTTTTCCCCCGCCAAAAAGGGGGGTTTTTTGGTCAGGTTTTGCCCTCCTTTAAGGGGCCCCAGGGAATTTTATAGGGGGAACCCCCCAAATTTCTTTATTTCCTAAGGCCCCCGGCGGCCCCCGGTCATGTGCCCTGGTCCCCATAAATTTTTAAAACCACCCATTGTTTTTTTTTTGGGGGGACCAAACCAAAGGGTTTTCCCTTTTTTGCCCAAATTTTTTAAGCCTTGGGGGGCCCAAAACACCATCTTAAAAAAAAGCCAATACCCCGCTTTGCAGGAAAAACTGGTGAAGGGCCCGGAAAAATAGCTATTTTTAAAAAATGGAATCGTGCGAAGTAATTCGGAACGAAGTTATTTTTTTGCCGAGAAATTCGGCAAAGTGAACGAAACGAATTTCGGGAAATTCGCCCATCTCTAATCCTGTTGTATAATGCGCCGTTGCCGAAAGATGGGTAGAGAAAAGAGGAGCTGTGGAGACTGCAGCTCGTCTTTCCTATTGCCCTCTATGGAGCTGCAGGAACGATCGTATCTTCGGTGCTTTTAAAAAACAAAAAGCGGCGGAGATACAATCGTTTTCCTGTGCAGTGTGGACATAGCCTTACACATGTAAAGTACAACCCGATGATGAATTATATTTGAATATAATTTTTTTATACCTGTCATTTGTCAGGGTTGCCTATGTTTTTAGCCACTGCAGCCAGACAATGGGTGTGTTCACACGGTGTAAATCGCGGCGCACATTTCAGAGTGTATTTGTGCATCAATACACCCGACATGTGCGTCACAACTACGCTAATTCCTAGCTCTCATAGGAAACTATGAATTATGTCCGTCCCCCCAGCGTAAAATACACACATATTGTACACTGGGGGAGAGAAGCGACAGGTCACTTCTTTGCGGTGCTGATAGTGGAGGTAAATGGACCGCCCCCCCTCGCCCCTCTGTGCTTGGAAATACGTGCTGAACAGCATGTACTTCCAAAACACACGGCGTACTACTCTAAGGGTATGTTCACACAGCGCATGGTGGCACAGACCTGTGCGCACCACTATACGTCTGCTGTTGGAAGTAGGCGTTGCACAGCTTGTAATTTCAGCAGCGCTCCGGCCACCTCCCATCCGCTTACACTTTCCCCCCTGAAAGAAGCAGCCTGTCACTTATTTTTACGGGCGGGTTCTGTGTGCTGGGAAAACAACAGCTAATCACAGCGCTCACTGTCACTGCTATGATTTATCCGTATTTGTAGGGTGCACTTTGGGCGCATTACAGCACAGTTATGCCCCACAAATACGCTGTATGTTCACATTGCGCTTCAATACACCCGAGGAACAGGCCGACATTATGGCAATTCATAGCTGTCACTGAAAGCTAGGATTTCCTGTTCTGGGGAGAATAAATATCAGTGAGAGCTTCAGAGGGACGCATCGGCCACAGTTTTTTCTCTGTAAAAATACATCTGTAGTTCATGTGAAAAATGTCGTGTGAACCCCGCCCTCCTGAGCAAAACGTCACATAAGGGCCCAGGCCCCGGATGTTTTGGGACCCTAGCAACGCCCCTGCCCCAAGGAGAATCCGCTTGTCCACGGGAAATGTGGAACGACTGACCTTTGTCAAGATGAATCAGGCGTGGATCGGCCAGGATTTCCACACACCAATGCCTTAGGCGTCAGACTACATCAGCCATGACGCCTCACCCAAACTGTGAGAAATGAGTCTGGGTTCAAACTACCTGCCTCAGCCACTATTCTGATGCCGCCACCCGCCTCATGCCACACATCTGCTGCCAGTTTCTCCAACAACCTACCATCATCTTTACCAGGGACTGGTATTGCCACCCACATCCACACTCTGTCATTATGCCACTCTCTGACCTCATGCTGCTGCTGCCGTCACCTCCATGCCCTGTCATTGTGCCACTCTATGACCTCATGCTGCTGCTGCTGTTGCTGGTGCCGTGACATCCACACTGTGTCATTGTGCCACTCTGTGGCCTACTCCTGTTTTTGCCACCTCCAGAATGTCATTGTGCCACTGTCTGACCTCATGCTGCTGCCACCGTCACCTCCACTCTCTGTCATTGTGCCACTCTGTGGCCTACTACTGTTTTGCCACCTCCAGAATGTCATTGTGCCACTGTCTGACCTCATGCTGCTGCTGCCGTGACCTCCACACTGTGTCATTGTGCCACTCTGTGGCCTACTCCTGTTTTGCCACCTCCAGAATGTCATTGTGCCACTGTCTGACCTCATTCTGCTGCTGCCGTGACCTCCACACTGTGTCATTGTGCCACTCTGTGGCCTACTCCTGTTTTTGCCACCTCCAGAATGTCATTGTGCCACTGTCTGACCTCATGCTGCTGCCACCGTCACCTCTATTCTCTGTCATTGTGCCACTCTGTGGCCTACTACTGTTTTGCCACCTCCAGAATGTCATTGTGCCACTGTCTGACCTCATGCTGCTGCTGCCGTGACCTCCACACTGTGTCATTGTGCCACTCTGTGGCCTACTCCTGTTTTGCCACCTCCAGAATGTCATTGTGCCACTGTCTGACCTCATGCTGCTGCTGCCGTGACCTCCACACTGTGTCATTGTGCCACTCTGTGGCGTACTCCTTTTTTTCCCACCTCCAGAATGTCATTGTGCCACTGTCTGGCCTCATGCTGCTGCTGCCGTGACCTCTACACTGTCTCATTGTGCCACTCTGTGGCCTACTACTGTTTTGCCACCTCCAGAATGTCATTGTGCCACTGTCTGCCCTCCTGCTGCTGCTGCCGTGACCTCCACACTCTGTCATCGTGCCACTCTGTGGCCTCCTCCTGGTTGTGCCCCCTCCCGATTGTCATTGTGCCACTGTCTGACCTCATGCTGCTGCCGCCGTCACCTCCACACTCTGTCACTAAAGTTGTCACCTGAGCTCTCAGCTTGTTTTTTTCCAGCTTTCGCTGGCATGACTTTATCAGGCTACATTCCCGCTTCAGTTTTTTTGGTCAGTTTTGCCCTTTTAAGTGCCCAGGGAATTTTATAGTGGAGCGATTCTAAGAGCGGCGGCAGTCATGTGCCTGTCATACTAAAACACAACATTGTATGAAGACCAAACCAAGCTCCCTCTGAATTTTTAAGCATGGCACAACGTTCTACAGCACCCTGCAGGCTCTGTGCAGCCTGGAAATAGGTGTTTTTTAACGTGATTCGTGCCGAAGTAATTCGTACCGAAATGAATTTTGTCGGGAAATTCGACGAAGTGACCGAATCAAATTTCTGAGAAATTCGCCCATCTCTAGTTATAGGCAGGTATAGGTCATTATAGGCAGGTATAGGTCCTCATAGGAAGGGTATAGGCAGGTATAGGTCCCCCCTAGGCAGGTTATAGGCAGGTGATTGCCCCCATTGGCAGGTTTTAGGCAGGTATAGGCAGGTATAAGTCCTCATAGGCAGGGTATAGGCAGGTATAGGTCCTCATAGACAGGGTATAGGCAGTTATAGGCAGGTATAGGTCTCCCTAGGCAGGCTATAGGGAGGTATAGGTCCCCCTAGGCAGGCTATAGGCAGGTATAAGTCCCCCTAAGCAGGTTATAGGCAGGTGTAGGTAGGATTTTAAAACAAAAAACAACCACTTACCTCGATCCCCGCTCTTCCGTCTCCCGGGCGCCCTCCTCCGTCATCTCGGCACAGGCAGGGTGATGTTATCAGGCCGCGCACGCAGCGTGATGACACACGCTGCCTGTGCCGGAATCTCCGGACAGCTGCGAGTTTGCGGCCGCCCGGAGTCCACTACGGAGAAGCGAGCGCTCGCTCTCTGCTCCACAGTGGTATCTCTTCACCTGTGTGCGCTCCGAAGGAGTCACACACCGGGGAGGAGATCGCTGACAGCGCCTGGGCCACCGCATTGCCCGGACGCTATCGGCTGTATTCGGCCTTCAGTTATATGCTCTCCCTGAGGAGCAGTGCCCGAGTGCCAACAGTGACTCGAGTATAAGCCAAGGGGGGATTTTTCAGCACATTTTTTGTGCTGAAAAACTCGGCTTATACTCGAGTATATACGGTAAATGTTATATGGATTTAATACGGCGGTCTTTGCACCACTGACAACAGGCGCAATTTACTAGGAAATATGTATAACACAATTTGCGTACAAGTGAGCTCTTTGCAGCAAACAGACGCACGGACTTCAATAGAACTATTTAGAAGTTATAGGGACAAGTTATGTCAGTTTTGGGAACACTGACACGCAGTGAGTGCAATAGAACTGGAAAAACAAAACGGACAATTTCACCTCCTATCAGAGGTCTGCTGGCCAAAAAAGTGGTAAAAAACATTGCTTTTTCAACTCAAGGTCACAGAACACACTGGGCTGCACAATATCACCCTTCCTGTCCAAAGCCTCTCTCCTGCACCCCCCCCCCTGACCCCTCCGCGGCTGCACACACTAGTATATCTCTTTAAAACTTTCTCTAACTAAATAAGAAGTGAAATTCTTTAATCTAACTCTATTCTTAGCTATAGCTAGGTGCATGGTTTCTTGTACAATGCATTAGAAGAGACTATCTCTCTGAGCTGTTAGAACAGCCATTGGTTCAGACGCCGAGACGTCCTGCTGTGAAGTGACATAGACAGAGAATGAGCTGAACAGGAAATGCAGTTGCATAGATAAAACGAGGTCACGCGATTTTTGCAGCCAATGAGATCCATACACCGCCAAGTGGTGACGTCGTACATCCCTCCCCCCTCTACAGTCATGGCCAAAAGTTTTGAGAATGACACAAATATTATATATTCACATGATCTGTTGCCCTCTGGTTTTTATGTGTGTTTGTCAGATGTTTTTATCACATACAGAAATACAAGTGCAATCATATTATGATTAACAAAAGCTTTTATTGACAGTTAGAATGAGTTAATGCAGCAAGTCAATATTTGCAGTGTTGACCCTTCTTCTTCAGGACATCTGCATTTCTCCCTGGCATGCTCTCAATCAACTTCTGGACCAAATCCTGACTGATAGCAGTCCATTCTTGCACAATCAATGCTTGCATTTTGTCACAATTTGTTGGTTTTTGTGTGTCCACCCGTCTCTTGATTGACCACAAGTTCTCAATGGGATTAAGATCTGGGGAGTTTCAGGCCATGGACCCAAAATCTCTATGTTTTGTTTCCTGAGCCATTTAGTTATCACCTTTGCTTTATGGCAAGGTGCTCCATCATGCTGGAAAAGGCATTGTTGATCACCAAACGGCTCTTGGACGGTTGGGAGAAGTTGTCTTGGAGGACATTCTGGTACCATTCTTTATTCATGGATGTGTTTTTAGGCAAGACTGTTAGAGAGCCGATTCCCTTGGCTGAGAAGCAGCCCCACACATGAATGGTTTCTGGATGCTTTACAGTTGGCATGAGACAAGACTGGTGGTATCGCTCACCTTGTCTTCTCTGAACAAGCTGTTTTCCAGATGTTCCAAACATTCGGAAAGGGGATTCATCAGAGAAAATGACTTTACCCCAGTCCTCAGCAGTCCACTCCATGTACCTTTGGCAGAATATCAGTCTGTCCCTGATGTTTTTTTTGGAGAGAAGTGGCTTCATTGCTGCCCTCCTTGACACCAGGCCTTGCTCCATGAGTCTCCGCCTCACAGTGCGTGCAGATGCACTCACACCTGCCTGCTGCCATTCCTGAGCAAGCTCTGCACTGCTGGTAGCCCAATTCCGAAGCTGAAACACTTTAAAGAGATGGTCCTGGTGCTTGCTGGTCTTTCTTGAGCGCCCTAGAGCCTTTTTGGCAACAATGGAACCTCTCTCCTTGAATTCCTTGATGATGCGATAGATTGTTGACTGAGGTGCAATCTTTCTAGCTGCGATACTCTTCCCTGTTAGGCCAGTTTTGTGCAGTGCAATGATGACTGCATGTGTTTCTTTAGAGATAACCATGGTTAACAGAAGAGAAACAATGATGCCAAGCACCAGCCTCCTTTTAAAGATTCCAGTGGTGTAATTCTTACTTAATCATGACAGATTGATCTCCAGCCCTGTCCTCATCAACACCCACACCTGTGTTAATGGAGCAATCACTGAAACGATGTTAGCTGCTCCTTTTTAGGCAGGCCTGCAATGAAGTTGAAATGTGTTTTGGGGGAAAAAGTTCATTTTCTAGGCAACTATTGACTTTGCAATTAATTGCTGTTAAGCTGATCACTCTTTATAACATTCTGGAGTATATGCAAATTGCCATTATAAAACCTGATTCAGTAGACTTTATAAAAATTAACATTTGTATCATTCTCAAAACTTTTGGCCATGACTGTATCCTCGGAGCTGATTGGCTGCCCGTCAAAATGACAGGAAACGCTGAAAAAGGCACGATAGTAAATGATTATCTATAAGATTGTCACCTAAACTATCGCGTGATCGGAAAATTCCGATAAGCTTAAAAACCGTGCCGATTTCAACTTTTGTCGATAATATCGCTCATCCCTAGTTTCAACCAATCCATCAGCGGTGTGAGGTGCCAATAGCGGCAAAAGATTTCGCTATGCCACTAGCAAAGTATTCATTTTTAGAGTAAAGGGTACAGTTTTATATGTATTTTATATTGTACATTATTGTATATTTGGAAAATGGTACATTATATCAATGCATGGGTTTTCAAAGTGCACTGCTGAATTTTTTCACAAGGGATCAAAATGGTAGGAAGCAAAATTATAATTTTTCTGCTGAGAGTTATGCAGAATACAAAATTGGAAAAGATGACACTTGGGGAGGGGGTTTTCCCGGAACGAGATAAATTTTTACTTACAGAAAAAAAAAAAAACAAGCTTTTTATAAAATTTCAATTTCCAATTTTTAACCATCTGATTTTTTCCCAAGATTTTTCCCTTGGGTTTCCCATGTGGTCTTTTCTTACCCTTACACATTTATGCTTAATTACAATAAGTAAATAGGTACTCACAATTTGGGTTTCTGGGTTTTTCACCCCCCTACTTACAAATAACACTTCCAAAAAATAGTTCCACCACGATCTATCATGAAAGTGTCTCATGATCTTCCATTCCTGTGTTTTTCTCTTATTCACAGATCCACTGTTTTCTTGACAAAAACCTCAAAAGGTTCCCCAAAATCAGATTTTTGCAAAATTTCCTTGGGCTTGGACTTGGGGCTTGAAAATTTGTACTAGGAAAAAAAAATAAGAAAAAGTTAGAAAATCAATATTCCGGGAGGGTTTGTCAAATGTTTTTCATTTAAAAAAGATTTAAAAAAAAATGTTGTTTTTTCAGTTTTTTTTTCTTAAAATTTAAAATGCATTTTTTTTTTGAATTTCCACCCTTTTGGGCCCGGGGAAAACCTTAAAATATTTAAAATATATATTGGAAATTTTTTTTTTTCTAAATTTTTGGCCATAAAAGAGTTGGACCAAAAATTAATCTCTTTAAGGGGCCCCGCCCCGTTTTTTGGGCCCTTTCCCGACACAAACCATATTTTTTTAAAACTGACATGTGTTACTTTTATGGTTTTGAATAACTTTTTGACCTTTTACCTAACAATGTGATTCCTTGTTATTTTTTTTCTCTTGTACACTTTTTTCTTTTAATTTTCAAAAATTTTGGGGCCATACAATTTGTTTGTTTGTTTAAAAATATAAAAATTTCAGAAAATTTGGAAAAAAATTTTTAAATTTTCCCAAAATTCTAAAAATTTCTTTTGCAAGCCCGATAAATTAAATTTACCCCCAAAACCCGTTTAAAACTAGCGATTAACAATGTTTTACTGTAGGTTGGCATCATTTTTTGAATGGCTTTTTTTTTTTTTTACGATATTGGGGGCTTAGAAATTTAGTAGTCCCTTTCTCAAATTTTCAAAAATTTGCAATTTTAAAATTTTTTTTTGGTACCCAGTCCAGTTTGATTTACATTTAGGGGGCCCGTAAAGGTAGAAAACCCCTGTAAATTTCTTCATCAAAAGGAAAATAAACTCTTTAAAATATTTAAACAGTGGGGGTTTTTGGAAGTTTGTTAACCCTTTTGAAAATTTCACACAAATTTTAAAACAAAAGTGGGGGAAAATTTTAAAATTTCACTTTTTTTTTTCAGATTTTAAAAAATTTTTTTCCCTTATTTAATGGGGAAAAACGGTAGATGTGACCATGGGGAAAAACAACTAACATTTAAATTTCCCCGATTCTTCCTTTTTTAAAAATATCTCTTTTGTGGCCCTAGTGCGCTTTTTGGGTCAAACCACAAACCTCAGGTAGGAAAAGCAATACTGGACATTGAGAATCATCTTTAATGCAATTTATTTAGGGACCATTACAGTTTTGGGACACCTTAAGGGCTAAAATTTTTAAAAAACAAAACCCCAAAAAAAAAACCCATATTGGAAACGAAAAACCCCCCAAAAAATATAACCCGGTGGGCAGTCAGTTGGGATATCGGGGCCCAAAAAAAGGGTTTCACCCGTTTTTTTTTTGCTTTTGGGTAATTTAAAAAAAATTTTTTTTTTTTCCCAAAAAATCTGCCAAATTTTTGCTTAAATGGTTTTCATTTTTACATGGGGGGGAAAAATTTTGGGGAAAAAAAGCCCCCCAAATTTTTTTACACAATTTTTTCCCAAATTCAGCAATTTTCCCTTTCATGTGGGTGTAAATTGCGTTTGGGGGGCATGGGAGGGAGGGGGTCTTTTTTGCTTTTGGAATGCAGGGTTTTGGAAGGGGGCCATTTCTCATTTAAAAAAGCCCCCCAAAATACCAGAATTAAATAAAAAAACCCTCCAGAAATCGCCCCATTTTGTATTCAAAAACCCCCCCCTTTTATTCATCTAGGGGGGTATTGTGCATTTTTGGGCCCCACGGGGTTCCCAAAAGTTTTTTTTAGCATTGGGCCATGGAAAAAGGGGGAAAAAAAAAAAAGGGAATTCTGTCATTTTTTTTCTTGGGTTTAATTTTTCAAACCTCGCCAAATGGTATAAATTAAAATCAAATTTACTAGGGGTTTGGGAAAAATTACAATGATAAAAATTTTTATAAAGCTTTTTATGTTTTAAATTTCTTTTTTTGCAATTTGGGAAATTTGTTTTTTAAAAAAAATGCACTTTTATGAAGTCATAGTCGGGGAGCCCTAAATTTTTTTTTAATTTTCTGTTAAAGGAGCGTTTTAGGGCTTGTTTTTTTTTGGGGGTGAGTTTAACCTTTTTTTTTGGGACCAATTTTTTGGGGGGGTTCAAAATTGACTCCTTTTTTACTTTTTAAATTTAAAGTTTTTGTGAAGCATTTTTTAAAAAAAATACGCCCAAATTTTCCGGGAGCGTTTTTTATTTTTAAATTTTTTTTCCAAATGGCACCGGTTTTGATATAAAATGAAAACTAGTTTTACTCATTTGGTCGTTTCGATTACGCAATCCCCCAAATTTAAACTTTTTTTATGTTTTTCTGCTTTTACCCCAAAAAAAATATTTTTATTAAAAAAGAAAAACATGTTTTTTTTCATGCCATAGTCGAACCGTAAACTTTTTTTTTTTCTGGGGTTTCGGGAAGAGTAGGGGGTTATTTTTTTTTTAGGAGGGTTTTGATTTTTTTTTTTGGTATCTTTTTTGGGGGGGAAAACCCTTTTTAAAAATCGCTTTTAAATCCATTTTTTTTGGAAAGGAGGTTGAAAAAAAAACTCCCTTTCCAAAATAAAATTTTTTTTATTTTTTTTTTTAAACCAGCGCTCCCCTTTCCAGTAAAAAATTAAAATTTTTAAATTCCCTTGGGTTGATACGATTATTTTTGCAACCCATTTTATGTATATAAAATTTTTTTTGTTAAAGGCTAAAAAAAAAAAAATGTTTTATTGTGTAAAACTTTTGGGTCGGGTCGAAGGGGCGCTCCCCTCCGCGCACGCCCCCCTTCTACTCAATTTGCCCCCATCCCCCAAAGCCCCTGCCCCCGGCACACCGTTGCCCCCCCCTAGGACCCCGCCCCGCGCCAGCATGTTATTTTTAAAAGTGCCAGCCCCAACCGGTTTTTTTCCCTTTTGCCATTTCCGCTGCCCCTTTTTAAAGCCTGCCCCTTTCCAGATCCCGTTCCCGGGTCTTTTTTTGCCTTATACCCAAAAAGGAAAGCTTTCCCTGAGTCTTGTTTTGAAAAAAAAACCCCTTTCCCATGGAAAAACGTACCCTTTTTGTTTTCCGTCCTCGACCCGAAACCCTTTGTTCCCTTTCCCTAAACCTTACCCCAAGCCCCTACTCCCTCTTTGCCTTAGGATTCTGTCCCAACGCTATACCTCTGCAGCCACCGAAAGAAAGTAAACGGCAGGGGTAGCGACCGGGTGGGAGTCCCCCCCCCCGCAGAAAGCCACCCCGGGTTTTGCGGCGGGCCCTCTGGTGAATCCCGAAAAACTACTTAGATTATGCCCCCTGGCATAGCCTAAAACCTTTTCATTTGCGGGGGTTCAGGGGGGATCCACTACGTTTGACCGTGAAACAAAAATTTATGAATTCCCTGTCTTCTGGACCCAAACCCGTTTTATTTTTCTGTTTACAGAGCTTTTTGTAAAGGGTTTTTTTTTTTTTTTGGGGGATAACCCCGACTTTTTAAATTTGGGCAAAATTTTGGCGTTTATATGAGCTTTGGATCGCTTTTTTTCCATTTTATGTGCGGGCAAAATTGAACAAAAATCACAATTCTTTGACTGTTTATTTTATTTATTTTTTTTTTTACAGTGTTCCCCCCGTGAGGTTAATTAACAGGGAACAGTTTAAAGGGTGGGTTTCCGTTCGCCCCCTTGGCAATCCCAAATTATGGGTACTTTTTTTAAATTTTTGATTTTTTTTTGGGGGTGTTTTGGCGTTTGAAAAGGGGAAAAGAGTGATGAAATGTTTTTTTTATTTTTTTTTTTCCCCCCTTTTTGTGTTTTATTTTTTTCATTTTTTAAAATTTTTTTTTCCCACATTTTTTTTTTTTACTTATTAAATTTTTAAATTTATTTTTTCCCCCATGGGGAAAATAAATTTTTTTTTAATAGAATTAAATTTAACACAGCTTTTTGCGTGAAACGGGTTTTTTTATGGAAACTGTCAGAAACGGGAAAACACAGACAGCCCGGAAGACATTCTATACCTTCTGGGCGTCTGTCACACACGGGCCCCCCTGCACGTTTGGGTCGGCAAGGGTCCCCGACAGAGACGCAGGAGGAGATGTATATAAACATATATATATATATACACAGTTTCCATTAAAGTGCTCCTCCAATTGTGATCAGATTTTAAAAAGGGGGTTGGAAATTTAACCCCGAAATTTTATATGGGGATATGCTTGCACCATGTCTGTGGTTCTTATTGGAAGATACAATACAGGAATATTTGTTATGGAAAGCTGTAGCATTCTACCACAATTTTGTTTGTTGTTCACTGCACACATAGCAATGCTTCATGCCTCCCGTTGATGGTCAGGTGAGCAGAGATGGTTTGCTGTTTTTTTTACATATGGCATTGTACATGAGTTTTATTAGAAAATCAACACTGCACAACGCAATATATATGTATATGCTCAAAAGTTTACGTACCCTAGCAGAATTTAGCTTTCTTGTCCTTTTTTAAGAGAAAAATGAATTTATAAAAACCCAAAAACTTTTTTTCCCCTCATGGTTTTGTGGTTTGGGGGAAAACATTTTTTTGTCAAAATACTGTGTTTTTTTTTTTAAATTTTTTAAATACAACCCAAAAAAACCCAAAAGTTTCCCGATCAAAAAATTTACATACACTGGTGATTTTTTGGCCCGATAACATGAACAGAAGTTAAAAACAAAAAAGGGTTTTTTAATGGGCTTTCTAAAGTCAGTAACAATTTATATATTGTGTTTTTGCAAGGGGGTTTTTGGGAAAAAAACTCATGTACAATCCCTATGTAAAAAAAAAATCAGCAAAAATTTTTTCACCTGTGCGGAGGCAAAGAAAACGGTGCTTTTGGTGCGCCCGTGAACAACAAACAAAAAAATTTTGGTGAATGTCCAGCCCTTTTCCCTAACAAATATTCCAAAATTTTTTTATCTTCCAATAAGAAACCCCCCAGACTTGGGAAGCATATGCCCTATATTTTTATGGGGGATTTTCCCAAAAAACCCCCTTTTTTGATCTGGAAGGAGATCCCCCAATTGGAGGGGGGACTTAAATGGCCCCTTTTTTTTGATACCCCCAAAGGGTTTAATTATATCCATTCTATTTGGAAGTTGTTTTTTGGTTTTGTATCTGAAATTTTTTTCCCCTTTACACTATTTTTTTTCTTTTGCGCAAAGGATTTCTTTTTTTTTTTTTTAGCAAACTTTTCTCAATGTTCTCCTTTTCATAAAACTTTACATAACTCAATACAAGAGAATGATAATTGGTAAGTTCTTCCCAATGCTACATGCAGTACCACAATAAAATAAAGCTGAACTCTTTCTTGGTAATACTATATAGCATACTAATGCAAAGCACACATATTACCTACAATTCTCAATACATTGTTTTGATACTGAACATGACACACTTAATGGTGATTCCAAAATCCTCTAGACAATCTTGTAAAGAAACATCCAAGTATCAATGAATTCTTCCAACTCCCTGAACATCTGGAGGTAAACAATGATATAAATAGTCTCTGGATACATTTGAAGCACTAAAGCATGCTACACTGTGTACTGTCTGAAAGCATTGCCAGATCTGGGATAATGAACATGTCATGGAACGCTGATACTGAGCATCTTTATACATTTCCTGTATTTTCCAGGTGTCACATTGCCGTAACAAATGTTGTATGAAACAGCTAGAACAGTCTACATTTAATATACCCATAGGCACATTCTCATATTTGATAACATTTCAGTCTGGAGCCAAAGTTCATATTTGCTGGTCTACTACAAATTCCAAATCATTTGAGTAATTTCTATAGAGGATAATTGCTAAACAATTGGCTTAACTTTGATTGTGCTCAGTTCTAAATCTAAATCTGATCTTTTATTTTTGGTTATATAGTCAAAATGTCTTAAACAGGTTGTCTCCAAAATATAATCCTTTTCAAAATGGTGCTGGTTCCATGATCAGCTGATTGCCCTGGTTCTGTCTTTTTTAACCCCTGATAATCTACTGGGGAAGTAGTGACAGGTCATAGCAGGTCAAATGCATGCCAATCATTTAAAAGAAGTGACAACCGTGTAATGATTGGACATTCTGGGTCTGGCAGAGTGGGACCCAATCTTGCAGGTCTCTGTTTTGGCACAAAGAGGGAGGGTCCTCTCTATGAGTTCCTTAGGTCCTCTATGGGCTTATAAACAAGGGTTGTCCTTGTGTTTTAACGTAATGCATCCAAATATGGACTTTTAAACACATGTACAAATTTCTCTTCTGAGTGAGTCTTTAGCCATAAACACATCATTCATTATACTAATATATGCCTTAATTTGCCAGAAAAGTGTGTTTAAATGTCCATAAAGAAGAAACGAGGTTAACAACACAATTATCTTAAAATTTTATTTCATATTGTAATAAAATCTATAGTGAAGCTTAGAAACGGTTCACAAAGGCCAATACATTTTAAATCTACATGGTCTTACTCATGGTATAGCAACACGTGTACACTGACTTGCTTTAAACACTAAAAGACAAATAGAAAACCAGCACTAACTGTCATATATAATAAAATCATCAGAAATATTAATAAAAGTTCATAACAACATTACTATTTACTGATAATATACACTTTGGGCCACATGTATGAAAACTGTCTAGGTCTAGATTTTTTGTTGCCCATAGCAACCAATCAGAGCTCCCCTTTACATATAGTGCTCTGGAAAAATGAAAGGGGTGCTCTAATTGGTTGCTATAGGCAACAAAGAGCGTTTTAGACCTAGACAGTTTTCATACATGTGGCTCTTTACATCTATATATAAAGCCAGTCTGACCTGTAATTGAATCCTGCATGAAAACGGGTATTCAAGCACAAGATCCAGTGTGCTTCATGGGTGTAAAGGTGGCATTGCCAATTGTCACCCCGCAAACAAGGATAAAGGCATCCAATTCAGCATCATGGCCCTATATAAAATGTCGAGCTGTTCCTGTAGAACAAGTTGCATTTTTAATGTATAATAAATGTTCAGCAGTTCATTGTTTTAACTTAAATGAAGTACAGCCTACATACATGAGTTGACAAGCACTACAACTACAAGCATGAACTTTAACCATTTAGATCCCATTGAATGAAAATGCAGTATTTTTTTAGATGCAAACATACATATCTTACACCTAGAGCCTGTACAAGGAAAAAAAAAAGGCTGTCTGGGTTAACCAGATACAAGTATTGAATCCCTAGGATAAATAATATTCCAATAGTGAAAACCTCTTCTAGCCAGACATTTACAACCTAGCATGTAGATATGATGTTTCATTTCAATTAGAGAAGTATGTGCTTTGTGGAAGGAAAACTGACCTCTATGCAGATCATACGAGTAGAAGAGAATGTGAAGGCTGAGTGGATGTATTGCCATTAAAAGGGATGGTGGCAGAATTAGCATTTAGCAGCACGACATCCACTCAGCCTCCTTTATGACGCTTACTGTATGTGGAGAATTGCACAGTTTGATTACTCTTGGATGTAAAATAAAGACCTTGGGATGTTTTCTAAAAGTACACTCACAGAAGGCTGTGATTTTTCTACTAAACTATTACAACCTGACTGCAAAATTGCTTCTGAATATTATTGAGTGCTCTTTAAAACATCCAATTTTTGTAACCCCTCTTCATTAACCTACAATTTAAATAATGAATCTGAGTTATGTAAGTATCTTCCTACAAACAGGAAGCTCTCAGCATCTTTACCCAAATTGTATATGGAACAAATTGTCTCATATGGACGCTACATAGATGATATCTTTATTATATCAGGTTGTGATGTGACCTCCATGCCAACATTATTTACTCATGTTAATAATAATTGTCCCAATATTACATTTGCTGGCTCCTCATTTTTAAAATTTACATTTGAGGGGGAATTTGTTTGTTTACATAAAGCCACACACTGGCAATATTATTCTTGACCCAACATCTTGTCATCTGAGACATGTTATCCATGTTATCCCTAAAGGTGAATATTTATGGGTTAAGCGTGCCTGATCTGAGGAAGATACTTACCAACTTCAGAATCATAATATAAAGTGCAAGTTAAGAAAGAGGGGTAATAACAATTAGATGATTTGTACAGTGACCAATAATATCTATAAGCGTTCTTGTCTCTTATTTTTAACAACAAGAATAGAAACTCCATTGTTGATAACCAACTTACATTTTCTACTAGTTTTAGTGAGGAATTTGATGAAATCAGAAACACATTTTTGCATGTATTTACCTATTTTGCATAAAGATGGAAAACTATGATCAATTTTGAAGTCAGGTTCTGAGTGTTTGGCCAGAAGAAGTAGCACACTTTAGAATATTTTTTCTCCTGGTCATCTCAGACTGGCTTATATCTTTGTGCATGGTCTAGGTATAAGATATGTGCGATTGTGTCTAAAAAAAACACAAGCCATAATGGAATGTAAATGGTTTAAAATCATAGAATTTTAAAATTAAAGCTCTATTCATGTAATTTACAGTATGTCATTCTGTGTAGTGCTAGTTAACTTATCTATGTATGCTGTAAAAACAATGTATTGCTGAGCATTTATCATACATTATTCATTATTCAAATTTAAGGTTGGACTTGCTTTATATTTACCAGTAAAAAGTATATTATTTTTATCTCTAATAGCAATATTGTTATGATTTTTTATTAATTTGTTATGATGACTTTATTACATGTGACAATTGGTGCTGATTTTCTGTTAGATCTTTTAGTGTTTTTAAGAAAGTCCTTAACCATGTTTCTATGCAATGACTAAGAACCTATGGGTTTGAAACGTATTGGAGTTTGTGAACTATTTTTTATGTTAAATTGTGGATTTAATTACAGCATTAAATAAAATTTTAAGAAAATTTTTGGATGGTGCCCTTAACCTCCTTTCTTCTGGACATTTAAATCACTTGTTGGAGCCTACAAGAGTGTTCTGTCATGTCTGTAATCCTTTTCAATTCAAATACAAGCTAGCAGCGATCGGTGAACTTTTTCTCTGGTATTGTTAGTGTGTGTTTAGTATTAATATCTATTTTAATATGTTTTTTTTTAGCACCCAGTATTTTTATTGTTTTATTTAATTTTAACTACGTGAAAATGGACAAATTGTGCCCAATTTACCATTTTCTCTCCATGGTGTTGTAAGAGCCAACTGTCCTTCAAGGTAATACTATAGTAAGTCCCAATTGCTTGTTATAACGGACACGGACACAAAACCTGAGAGAGGCTGAATCAGAATACACTTTAATGAGGCAATCAACACAGCTTTAAGCACAAAGCTTTTGAAAGTTTCCCAGTAGCATTCATCTCTGTTAGTTAATCCTTCAGCAAATTGTATCTATCCTTGGCATATAACCAGGAACATCCCCTATGTTTCTCTCCATTTTTCTTCAGAACAAGGAGCCTTGACCATGAAGACATGTAGAACTGGGAGTTTACCAATGAAGAGATGCTTTTTTTCGGGCTGAGTGAAAGAATCTTTAGTAAGTAGTAAGCTAATAAAATGGCTGAAACATTAATTAAATGGAGGAGAACAGACATACCTCTCTGCTATCTAATCCCTATCACTATTATGGGACTCGTTAGAGTTATAAGGTCTCAGGTGTGGTTAACAAGTGTGTTAAATTAGAGTTATTGCTTACACACTCTCTCATAATGGTCAATGGAAGTTTAATATGGCACCTCATGGCAAAGGTTTCATGGCATCTCTAAAGATCTGAAAAAAAATGTTTTTTTTGCTCTACATAAAGATGGCCTAGGCTATAAGAAGATTGCCAACACCCTGAAACTGAGTTGCAGCATGGTTGCCAAGACAATGGCAAGGTGCTAGACCGGCCAAGCATGTCTCCAGACCTAACCTCTACTAAGCATCTGTGGGGCATCTTTAAATGGAAGGTGGAGGAGCGCAAGGTCTCTAATTTCCATGAGTTCTATGATTTCATCATGGAGGAGTGGTAAAGGATTCCAGTGACAACATGTGAAGCTATTGTAAGCTCCATGCCAAAGAGAGTTAAGGCAGTGCTGTAAAATAATGGCATGTTGCCCATGTCCAAAGATTTATGTCGAAATAACCACACGCGAACTAAAAATTTGCAACCGAGAACATGTAAGAGATATTCTGGCAGCGAGAGGAGTTGATGATTTGACCCAGTTACGAACTCTCCGAAGACATTTTGTGAAATATCACGGTGGTGACCCTAAGGAGCTAAAATTATGGGAGATAGATTTGGTACATCTTGGTATTAGAGATGGTAATGTGATGTGTTATTTAGAACAGAAGGAAACCAGATGGATTATATCCTTGAACGCAATGGCTCCTGAGGGTCTAAATGAAAAGTTAAATTTTGCCCCATTCCTCTGACTCTTTATTATGACCTAATTGGTGTAAGGCCCTGGTATACATATATCCCTTTTACGATTATTTGAGGGATTAGATCTCCTATGTCTTTTTGTGCTGTCATCAATTTTTTATCTGTTTTTAACTGTAATTTGTTTGTGTTCCACTCCCATACAGTATTGACTTATTTGAACACTAATTACAAAATGTTTTGGACTGTTGTGCACTAACTGGAGTCACTTCTATGGGAAAAGATCCAAGGGTGAATAATTAACACCACTCTTGATTGTGATGCCCTTTGCCACTACAAGTTATTCAATCACTGTATTTGATATAATGTTTGATTGTACAAGGAATGTTAAATTGAATAATTTATGCCCTCTCTAGTTTAAATACGTAAAAACTTTGTGTATAATACCTCATATTTGGTCTATATGTATAATAATTTTGTGTACAATATTTGATACATAATCTATATGTTGTAATGCTAAATAATGATATACTTACTGTACATTTTGAATATAGATCTGGTATGATGTTTATTATGAGGAGGGTTTTTGTGGTAACTGAGGTGAATTAGATCTATCATTCCTTCTCCCTTATGTATAGGCATTAGATATATAGAATTAGAGATCCGTCTGCAGCAATAAGATTATCTGCAGAGATTATGCCCAGCATATGACACTGAGTGCGCGATTGCAGGGAATTTGGCGCTGGCTCCGGCTTCCATACGCGCTCTGCGCATGTCCGTAAGCTTTTGTCTCCTGCGCATGCGCATTAGTGCGGGAATGCCAGAAGTGGGGCATAGGCGTTCGCTCCCTCCAATCACAGCACGTGCGCCATGCATGTGCCGCAGGTGGATGTGTAATTATAAAGTAGGTACTTAAACTGTTGGGATTGGAACTGCTAGTACCCCTTGAAAAAGCAAGGGACACGAAACGCTGGCTTGTTTCTCTTTGCTGGGTTGTTGGGGTTTCTCTTCATCCAGGTATAATGAGTTTCTTACTGGGTATATATGTATTCATTATGACTTCTAGTTTGTTTCTGTTTATTGTTGTTTGTATGTAACTGTCAGACATTTACTATAACTACTTGCTCTCATATTCCTGTATATTAAGGAGACTCTTACAATAATAACATTTGTAGACATTATACTCTGTTGCACACTGAGGAACTGTTTATGCCTGCAGTTAGTTAGGTTCTCTCTGTATGTGCCTCATTTTTTATATAGGACTGTTTTAACATATAATTAATAAAGATTATTTGTAATTTTTTGACTATATACTATCTAAATGCTTTTGTTTATGGGATGAATGTTGATGGAGAGGGGTCATGATATGAGAGGAGGCCATGATTAAATATGGTCTAATCAAATTGAAAAATCTGGACGTATATTATGTATGACTACTTTACATTGTATCAAAGTGTCATAATTTCAGTGTTGTCCAATGAAAAGATATAATACAATATTTACAAAAATGTGACGGGTATATTCACTTTTGTGAGAAATTGTATGTTATATATGTAAACCCCCCTTAAATAACAATAATAACATTACTTAGCTGACAAAATATCACTATGCCTTTTTTTTTTAAAAGGGCAAAAGAATAAAAATAATAAAGCACATCACATTATTTTTAGCTAAGCTCTTAGAATAACTTGTTTGTCTACTTATGATTTATAGCTAGGATGTATACATGAAGTGAAACCAGGCATCTTATGATTAATTTCATCATCACTTCATAAAAATATATTCTTTCAAAACAAATATAAAAGAATACGAGTGTCGCTGGTGCCCCTGCGACCCTCTCCCCTGGTCGCTGGCACACTCGTGTCCCTTCTGCGAGCGGCGCAGCAACCCGCATGTCGTTCCCCCGACCAGTCCCCTGCCTACTCACCCAGCCGCACTTCTGTCGAAGCTCTTGCCTCCCCACTCCCTAGGGCGCGCGCACGCCGACACTGTTCAATTTAAAAGGCCGGCGCACCGGTAATTGGCCATTGCTAGTCGCTGCCCCTATTGAAGTCTGCCCCATCCTGTTCCACTTGCCGGATCTTTAGTGCCATTTAGCCTATTGTGAAAGCATTCCCGAGTTTTCTGTCTTACCGTGTACCGTACCGTTTACTTACGTCCCTCGGCCATGAACCATTGCCGCCTGTCCTGACCTTACCACCTGTCCCTGACTATGTCTCGCCTTACGATTCTGTGCCACGCATCACCTCAGCTGCTACCGCAAGTAAGTCACGTCAGGGGTAGCAACCTGGTAGACTTCCGCCGCAGCCAGTCCATCCCGCTTTGTGGCAGGCTCTGGTGAATACCGGGACCTGCTTAGATTCCGCTCCCTGGCATGGCTATTGCCATCGCTTGCGGTGGTCCAGTGGATCCACTACCGCTGTCCATGACAACAAGTTAGCTGTATATGAAGCACACTAACAGTACATTTAACCCATGACCCACCTCCCACCCCCCACCACAGTCTCCAATATGATTCCATATATTTTTGTTCAGATCAGAAAAACCTGGAATTTTTTTCTTGTCATTACACCCTTTAATGACTCTTTGGCCGAGTCGCAAGCCATATTATGCAACAATAGAGATCCTATACAGTTAGTAGTCTGGCACAGTTTCTCTCCAACAAGGAGGCAGAGGGATAGGGCCAACTAAGGCTAGCAACCTCTTTTCATGGCTTCTATAGCAGCTGACGTTGTTTTGTTTAGTTAGATATTTTTTAGTACTATTTTAATAGCAGCTACATTGTCTGCCACGAAGGTATGTTCACCCTTGAATTTTTAGTATTTGATGGTATAGTTTCTGAGATATATTTGTATCCCTAAATTTAAATGGCAACAAAATGTTTTAAGATATGCAACATACCACGATAAGTCAATATATTATTTTTAATATATTGACATCTGATTTTTGTCATCATCATTTAGATTGATCAGATAAAGCAATGGTTACGTGAACATAGGTATGATTTTGAAAACAATAAATTTCATTGCATAGCTAAAGCAAATATCACCTGTTATAAGCTGGTTGTGCACTAGTTCACACTTAGTATGTGAAATGTCAAATAGAATTAAAGGGTGCAAATTTGATTTTTCTCCGGAAACTCCCGTGCAGACTGTATACGCACTTAAAATAAGCAGCTTTCAAAAATGTAAATGTCACATCAATATTCAGTGTCCGAGCACTTTGTAACCATCTTTTTGTTAAGTAGCCTATTCCATTTTCTTCTAAAACAATGCCCACTTTCCCCCTACATGGCTTAAATTAATAATGAAAGTGAAAGCATAATTAGAGTTCCAGTTGTCTTTTTAACATATTATATTGAGCAAGGTTTGCCTAAAAACCTGCCTTTCCATTGATGCCAAATGGGCAATTTACGGAAACAAAACAATAGCACTAATAAAGCTGATAGGTTAGAAAACAAATACCTTATTAGGGAATTCTAAATTAATACTGGTCCTTCATTAAGACCCTCATCTATTAGCTAGAGTGGAGAATGACTACACTGGAATTAGTCTCTTGTTCTTGGGAACACACCATGTTACAGACAGTTGAGTGATTTTTGTTCGCACAGTGTAACTCTTTATTTCCCCTATAGGGGAAAAGTAAAGGAATTGAATGTTTGCCACTGATGACTGTTATTTTCAGCAGATGCACAACCTGTGATCAGTTTACCATTTTTTATTAACAAAGCTGAATTATTCAGAGTGGCTAACTATTTTAAATACTTGAAGTTAGCTTGTTAGACTAAACTAAATATTACATTTGAAGCTCTAGTTTGAGCTTGAATTTTCTGGTTGAGCTTTAATATGAATATAACAGTACTGTCAGATTTGAAAAGACTAAAACAGGTATCTAAAATTTTAATTGAAAACTAAACCTGCAAATGATTAGAAAATAAAAAGTTTCCAAATGCACTGACCGCTAAAGGGATTGTCTCAAAGTTTCATAGAATGCATGAATGAAATAATGCTGCTTTGCTCTGTCACTTCCTGATCAAGCTGTCGGTAATTATCATATGAACTCCGTGTATTCAGATTTCTGCTAATTAGACAAATCTCATGCTGTCAGGACCAGGGAAGCTTCTGAGTTAAAGTAAACAGTAGTAATCACTGTCTTTTGTCTGAAAGATCAGATAACACACAAGCTCTCACTGTCCGGAGTTCTGTGCTGCCAAGACCTGTGTGATGATGTCACTCCCTGCTATCAGATAGAACAAAGAGCAGGAGAGAAGAAGTATACAGGTCGGTCACTTGGGAAACTAGAAAGCCCTCAGAAGGTGATAAAATCACTTGTAGTTCCTCAACAAAAAAAATGAACAACACAATGGGCGACATGTATGAATCCCGCCGGGTCGAGGCGCCGTTTTCCGCCAGTTTCCCGGCGGAATATGCGCCTGATTTATGTCGGGGACGGGCCGCGCTCATACATATCATGAAAAGTCCGCCGCGACTCGCCAGTGTGTTAGGCGAAGTGCGGCGCTGCGTCTGAGATTGTCCGCCGGAGGTAGTGCGATCATACATGCGGGGAAAAGTCCGCCGCGCCTCGCCAGTGCATGGGGCACAGTGCGGGGACATGGGCGCTGTGCGGCGCTGTGCCGAAGATTCGCCGTCCGAGGAGGTGCACTCGTACATGCGGGGCTGCGCCGAAAATCTGTTCCAATGCGAGACAGGCTGGGCGGCGAGAAATCATTCCAGATGTCGGTGCGGAGTATAAATCCAAAATCTCCTTTATAAAGGTGTTCTACATTCTCAGGAAAAGAGCTGAAACATTAAAAATAAAAATTACATAAAACAAAATCACTTTCCAATATCCTAATTCAAGAATTAGGATATTGGAAATGGCCGGGAAATACAGTAATTCAAATTCTGAAACCTATTCTCATTGGTCGCCAGAAACCGGCCAATCAGAATAGGAGCGACACTGAACTATTAAAACCTATGGGGCAGGATTGACCAATCAGAATCCACGGCGGGACTGTTCAAAATCCAGTAAAACTGCTAAAAACAGCTGATGGGCTGAGATAACGGGGGCTTGGCTATCTCAACCAATCAGAATAGGCGCGACAAAGTCCCATTCTAGGCTATGGAGAAGTTTAGACCAATCAGAATACGAGCGACAAAGTCCCATTCTAGCCTATGGGGAAGTTTACACCAATCAGAATCCAGGGCGGGATAATTCAAAATACAGTAAAAATGCTGAAAAGAGCTGATTGGCTGAGCTAGCGGGGTCTCGGCTAGCTCAGCCAATCAGAGCGCGAGCTACTTCTCCCATTATACTCTATGGAGAGATGAGCGCACTCAAATCTCCGCGCTCAGCGCCGTGCGGCATGAAGTATTAATCAACAAATTATTTTTCTCCATAGGATAAAATGGGACATTGTCGCTCCTCTTCTGATTAGCTGGTTTATGCCGACCAATTAGAATAGCTTTACAAATTTGAATTACTGTCTTTCCCGGCAATTCTCTCTATGGCAATTCCCTATGTAGCGCCGGTCTTGGCGACGAACGAGTTGTTCGGGTTTTTAACTGCTTTATTTTTAAAGAAGTGTTCTGGTCTTTATCTGAGAATGTTTTACACTGTATAAAAATAATTTTTTGATTAATACTTCATGCCGCGCGGCGCTGAGCGCGGAGATTTGAGTGCGCTCATCTCTCCATATAAAGTATAATGTGAGAAGTAGCGCGCGTTCTGATTGGCTGAGATAGCCGAGACCCCGCTAGCTCAGCCAATCAGCTCTTTTCAGCATTTTTACTGTATTTTGAATTATCCCGCCCTGGATTCTGATTGGTCTACACTTCTCCATAGGCTAGAATGGGACTTTGTCGCTCCTATTCTGATTGGCTGAGCTAGCCGAGACCCCGCTAGCTCAGCCAATCAGCTCTTTTCAGCATTTTTACTGTATTTTGAATTATCCCGCCGGGGATTTTGATTGGTCAATTCTTCCCCATAGCTTTTAATGGTTCACTGTCGCTCCGATTCTGATTGGCCGGTTTCTGCCGACCAATGAGAATAGGTTTCAGATTTTGAATTACTGTCTTTCCTGGCAATTTGCAATATCATATTTGTTGATATTGCGCCGTTCTAGAGTTTGGAAAAGTGATGTTTTTTTTTATTATGTGTATTTTTTTACGTGCAGCTCTCTTCTGACACTGTTTTCCGCCTTTATAAAGGCGATTTTTTCCTATTCATACTCCTGCTGCACGGAGCGGAGCGCCCAGATTTCTGTCGCGATCTTCGATCTGCTTCCTCGCATGTTCCGTTCTTGCTTCACTTCGCCTCCGCCGGAGCATTTCGACCAAGTCTGCTTGTCGGAGCGGAGCGCCGAGACTTCTGTCGCGATCTTCGATCCGCTTCCTCGCATGTTCGGATCCTGCTTCACTTCGCCGCCGCCGGAGGATTTAGACCAAAAAAAAGCTGGTCTGCTTGTCGGAGCTGCCGAGCGCCGCGATTTGGCGAGCCGCGATGGTACATGCCTCGGACTATACGAGCGCGCCGCGTCCCGCCCCGGAACGCCTACACCGCGCCCCACCGCGCCCACTGCCCGCCCACTGCCCGCCCCTTCATGCGGACCGCAGCCGAAAGTGGCGAACGCTGCGTCCGACAGCGGGATTCGGGCTGGGAGGCGCAGTGTACGCCAGAAAACAGGCGTAAAGCCCGTTCATACATGTCGCCCAATATATTTGGAAAACTTCTTCATTTAGTGTTCCCTACATGTTGAAAGCTAATCTTTGTAGCGAGACAACCCCTTCAAGATTTTTCTCCAGTCTATACCAGAATTTAACACTGTTGCTGTCTGCCTGTGTATTCAAGTAGACTTTTACTGATACCTCTAACATGATACAATGGCCATATCATGCAATTCATACAGTGAGGGACCCCTTCCTGACAGCGTGTAATTTTTTGGCTCCATGTTTTTTTCCTCCCCGTCTTTACCATTACTTTTTTATTTTTCCATCTATGTATACATATGAGACTTAGTATTTAAGGGACAAGATTTACTTTGAATGGTGCTATTGATTATACCAAAGAATGTACTGGGAAACCGAAAAAAAATTCTAAGTGGGATGAAATGTGAAAAAAACATACTTGCGGCAAGTTTCCTGTTTTTTTGTTTTTAAGTCATTCACTATTCCGAATAACTGATGTATTATCTGTATTCTGAAAGTCAGTATGATTCTGGTGATATCAATTATGTAGGATTTTATGATGTATTATGTAGGATGATATGCCATATATTGTGATCAGAAGCTTTTTTGTTGTACCATATTTGAACCAGAATAAGGGCTTATTTTTTTGTGGACTTAAGTGTAATTTTTATTCATACCATTTTGGGATATATGTGACTTATTGATCACTTTTTGTTACAATTTTTAGAAGATGTGAAATGACCGAAAAAGTTATCTTGACTTTTGAATAGGGATGAGCGATATTATTGCCATAAGTTGAAAACGGCACGGTTTTTAGACTTATCGGAAATTTTCGATCACACGATAGTTTAGGTGACAATCTTACAGATAAACTATTACTATCGCGTCATCAGCTCCGAGGATAGAGGGGGATGAGGAGGATGTGCAACGTCACCACTTTGCGGTGTATGGATCTCATTGGTTGCAAAAATCACGTGACCTCGTTTTATCTATGTAAATGCATTTCCTGTTCAGCTCATTTTCTGTCTATGACACTTCACAGCAGGACGTCTCGGCGTTTAAACCAATAGCTGTTCTAACAGCTCTGAGAGATAATCCCTTCTAATACAAGAAACCAACCACCTAGCTATAGCTTAGAATATAGTTAGAGAATTTCACTTCTTATTTAGTTAGAGAAAGTTTTAAAGATATCTACTGTTGTGTCCAGCTGCAGGGCTGCAAGGGGGGGAGTGACAGCAGGAGGAGAGGCTTTGGAAAGGAAGGGAGATATTGTGCAGCTCAGTGTGTTCTGTGACCTTGAATTGAAAAACATTGTTTTTTACCAATTTTTTGGCCAGCAGAACTCTGATAGGAGGTGAAATTGTCTCTTTTGCAATCAATGCGTTTCAGTGTTCCCAAAAACCGGCATAACTTATCCCTATAACTTTTAAATAGTTTTATTGAAGTCCGTGCGTCTGTTTGGAAAGAGCTCAGTTGTACACATATTGTGTTATAGATATTTTATTGTAAATTGCGCTTGTAGTCAGTCGGGTGAAGGCTGCCATATTAAGCCATATAACATTTAAATACTCTTATTGCAATCCGTGCGTCTGTTTGGCGCAGAGAGCTCAGTTGTACGCAAATTGTGTTATACATATTTTATAGTAAATTATGCCTGTAGTCAGTGGTGCGAAGGCCACCATATTAATCCATATAACATTTAAATTCTCTTATTGCAGTCCGTGCATCTGGTAAGTGCAGAGAGCTCAGTTGTAAGCAAATTATAGATATTTTATTGTAAATTGCGCCTGTAGTCAGTGGTGCGAAGGCCACCATATTAATCCATATAACTTTTTAATACTTATATTTCACTCAGTGAGTCTCAGATTGGCGCTAATCGTGCACTTGTACGCAAATTGTTTTACACATTATTTCATAATAACTGCTGCCTGTTGTGAGTGGTGGCAAAACCGCCATATGTAATCCTTATAACTTTTTAATACTTCTATTTCACTCATTGCGTCTTAGTTTGACACTAATCGTGCATTAGTACGATAGTTTGTTGAAAATCTTCAATTGGTAGTCCTACTGGGCAGTTGTAAATCTCAGGGACTGAAAGAAGAACACTGTTGATTTTGTGTTATGGTTCTTCCACCAGACCGCATTCACAGATATTTGATAGAAACAATTCTGTTTCTAATCCTAGTTGGCTGTTGGAAATTAGAGGGATTTAAACCCTTAACGACCTTGGGCGTATGAGTACGTCCCAGGGCCCCTAAGGGGCTTTGCAGGGGGATCGCGCCGCGACCCCCCCGCACAGCCGCCGGGTGTTAGCGGCAAATCACCGCTACCACCCGGCAGTAACAGCGCCGGCGGGTGGCTCCACCTGCTGGCGCTGTTTTACCCATCAGACACCGCGCCAAAGATGGCCGCGGCGTCTGAATGAACGCCGATCGGGGCCGCGCACCGATCGGTACGGTCATTGATCCGACGACCGGGCATGGTGGTGGGGAGCCTTGTGAAGGCTCCTGTCACTTACCCTGGCCGGTTTGCCCCACTTCCGTCCGCAGACAGGAAGTGGGGAAACCGCCATCTTTGTACACCCTAATGCATTGCCTATGCAATGCATTAGGTTGTATTAACAATCGCGCCACCTAGTGGTCAAGTACCATAGGTGGCCTCAATGTTACAGTAAAAAAAAATAAAAAATAAAGTTTTAAAGTACAAAAAAAAAAATGTATTAAAAGTTCAAATCACCCCCCTTTCCCCATTTTACAAATAAAATCATTAAAATAATAAAAAAGTTACACATATTTGGTATCGCCGCGCCCGAAAAAGTCCGATCTATAAAAAATATAACATAATTTATCCCGTACACTGAACACCGTATAAGAAAAAAAATTCCAAACGCCAAAATTGCGTTTTTCGGTCATTTTACGTCACTGAAAAAATGAAATAAAAATGATCAAAAAAGTCGCATGCATTCCAAACTGCTAGCGATAAAAAGTACACTTCAGCCCGCAAAAAATGCCCCCTCACTGAAGTTATTGGTCACTAAAAGTTATTGGTCGCACAAAATGGCGCCGTGGCGCAGATTTCAAAAATAGAAAATGTTTGGAATTTTTTTACGGTACCAAAACATAAGGGAAACCCTACCTGTTTGGTATTGCCGGATGCGTAACAACCTGTAGAATACAGATAACACATTATATTTACCGAAGATTGAACGCTGTAAAAGCAAAACCCTCGCAAACATGGCGAAAATACATTTTTTTTCACAATTTGCCCCACTTGGAATTTTTTTGCGGTTTCCCAGTATATTCTATAGTATAGTGAATAACACCATTAGAACGTACATCTTGTCCCGCAAAATAAAATCCCTCATGTGTCTATGTGGGTGGAAAAATAAAAAAGTTATGGCTTTCAGAAGGCGAGGAGGGAAAAACGAACGTGTCACCCAAAAAAAAATGCCTGGTCCTTAAGGGGTTAAGAATAGCTGTGATTTGCCGTCTTTCAATAAGAGACTGTCAAAAACTCTTCCATAACTTTTTAAATTTGTTTCTTTCTGAACATGGAGCGAAATGCAGGTGGTAAGCGAGCAAAGAGGGGTGTAGGAAATGGAGGTGCTCCTTCCAGTGCTGGTGACAACAGGCAAGCCAGCGGATCGTCGGTTGCAGGACCGTCAGGCCTGTCATTGATGGTTCGGTGCCCTGTGAATCTCAGTAATGAACAGCGTCGCCAATCTGTTCTTCAGTGGTTAATGCAACCTGCATCCAGCCGTCTTACCTCCTCGTCCTCCCAGTCGTGGCCACAAATGTCATCATCATCATCGTCAGCATCTGTCCAACATGAAGCGAAGGCAGCCCAAATGTCAACTCTTGTACCCACCACTGTGGATAATACATTTTCTGAAGACCTCTTTGATGACAAAATTCGGTTGGGGTCAGAAGGCATTTGAAAAGATCAAAAGGCCAAAGAGATGATTTTATCTGCTCTGACGCCTAACCGCTGATGCCATTAGAGGAGGAGAAGGACGCCAGTCAATCGGCAAAAATCCCGGGCGGTTGGCAACACCTTGCAGTGCCTGTTGCTTGTAGCCCGCAGCTCCAGGATGTAGAATGGCAGGACGAGGAAGTCACCTGTGTTGATGATGATGATGATGATGACGACATTGCGGATCCAACGTGGTCTTTTCAGCAGAATATGCTTGTGAGCGCTTCATCACTGGATGAGGAGGAAGACGATGGGATAGTGTCAGTACGGGTCCCGCCGTAAATGCATCAATAGAGGGAAGAACCTTAGATGTTTAAACACCACCAACCTGTCTAGTCACATGCAGCGAATGCATCAGTTGAAATGGAGGGAACACTTGGCGAAAAAAGGCCACACCAGTCTGGGGCTTCCAACCACTAACACACCCTCTTTCTCTGCCTCCTCCGCCACTTCCAAGACCAAGCGTTCCTCTGCTGCCCATGTTCTGCAGGGGTATAAGCAAGGATCAGCCCCAGTGCCACACACCGTCGCCCGAGTACCACCACCCCCCAGAGACATGGCCTAGCCCTTCTACTTCCACCAGCTTGACCTGCACACGGTACAGCGGCCAGTCTAGCAGCCAGCCTTCTGTCTACCAGGTTTGGGAGCAGAAGAAACACTTTAACCCAAACCATCCCAAAGCCAAAAGCCTGAATGTCGGCATTGCCAGGCTTTTGGCCTTGGAAACGTTGCTTTTCCATCTGGTGGACACAGATGAGTTCTGCAACATCATGGCCCTTGCCTGCCCCCAATACCAGATGCTGAGCAGGTTTGAGGGTCATGCTGTGGTCCATGACAGGTATAGTCAATGTCCAGTTCAACTAAAATGGTGGTTCAAATACTACTTTCTTCCGGCAGTTTTTAATCTGTGGGTCATGCAGGTTTGAGGGTCATTCTGTGGTCCAGGACACGTATAGTCAATGTCCAGTTCAACAAAAATGGTGGTTCAAAGACTACTTTCTTCCAGCACTTTTTAATCTGTGGGTCATGAGGGTTTTGAGGTCATGCTGGGGTCCAGAACAGGGATAGTCAATGTCCAGTTCAACTAAAATGATGGTTCAAAGATTCCTTTTTCCGGCATTTTTTAATCTGTGGGTCACGCAGGTTTGAGGGTAATTCTGTGGTACAGGACAGGTATAGTCAATGTCCTGTTCAACTAAAATGGTGGATGAAAGACTCCTTTTTACATCACTTTTTAATCTGTGGGTCATGCAGATGTAAGGGTCATGCTGCAGTCCAGGACAGGGATAGTCAATGTCCTGTTCAACGAAAATGGTGGTTCAAAGACTACTTTCTTCCAGCACTTTTAATCTGTGGGTCATGCGGGTTTTGGGGTCATGCTTAGAGATGGGCGAATTTCTCAAAAATTCAATTCGGTGACTTCGCCGAATTTTCCGACAAAATTAGTTTCGGTCCGAATTGCTTCGGGACGAATCGCATTAAAAAACAGCTATTTCCAGGCTGCACAGAGCCTGCAGGGTGCTGTAGAACGTTGTGCCATGCTTAAAAATGCAGAGGGAGCTTGGTTTGGTCTTCATACAATGTTGTGTTTTAGTATGACAGGCAGATGACTGACGCCGCTCTTAGAATCGCTTCACTATAAAATTCCCTGGGCACTTAAGAGGGCAAAACTGACCAAAAAACTGAAGCGGGAATGTAGCCTGATAAAGTCATGGCAGCTAAAGCTGGAAAAAAACAAGCTTAGAGCTCAGTTGGCAACATCAGTGACAGAGTGTGAAGGTGACGGCAGCAGTCACAGCAGCATGAGGTCAGACAGTGGCACAATGACATTCTGGAAGTGGCAAAAACAGGAGTAGGCCACAGAGTGGCACAATGACAGAGTGTGTAGGTCACGACAGCAGCCACAGCAGCAGCATAAGGTCAGACAGTGGCACAATGACATTCTGGAGGTGGCAAAAACAGGAGTAGGCCACAGAGTGGCACAATGACAGAGTGTGTAGGTCACGACAGCAGCCACAGCAGCAGCATGAGGTCAGACAGTGGCACAATGACATTCTGGAGGTGGCAAAAACAGGAGTAGGCCACAGAGTGGCACAATGACACAGTGTAGAGAGCACGGTAGCAACCACAGCAGCAGCATGAGGTCAGACTGTGGCACAATGACATTCTGGAGGTGGCAAAAACAGGAGTAGGCCACAGAGTGGCACAATGACAGGGAGTGGAGGTGACGGCAGCAGTAGCATGAGGTCAGAGAGTGGCACAATGACACAGTGTGGAGGGCATGGCAGTAGCCCCAGCAGCAGCATGAAGTCAGACAATGGCACAATGACAGAGTGTGTAGGTCACGTCAGCAGCCACAGCAGCAGCATGAGGTCAGACTGTGGCACAATGACATTCTAGAGGTGGCAAAACAGGAGTAGGCCACAGAGTGGGACATGTCAGAGAGTGAAGGTGACGGCAGCAGCAGCATGAGGTCAGAGAGTGGCACAATGTCAGAGAGTGAAGGTGACGGCAGCAGCAGCATGAGGTCAGACAGTGGCACAATGGCAGAGTGTGGAGGGAACAGCAGCAGCCACAGCAGCAGCATGAGATCAGGAAGTGGCACAATGATATTCTGGAGGTGGCAAAAAACAGGAGTAGGCCAAAGAGTGGCACAGTGACAGAGTGTGGAGGTTACGGCAGCAGCCACAGCAGCAGCATGAGGTCAGACAGTGGCACAATGACATTCTGGAGGTGGCAAAACAGGAGTTGGCCACAGAGTGGCACAATGACAGAGTGTATAGGTCACCATGGTTCCGATTTGCAGTTGGCGCGGAGAAAGCCACACATCGATATCTTGCTACATGACGCGAAGCAGTTGCTCCCCTGTGTGACTTCGTTCGCCGAGGCAAGCCAGGTGTAGAACTGCGTGACACCGCTGTGCCCTACACATGTGGTATGATGGAGCAGTTCTTGTGGAGGCTGAGATGATGGTGGTGCTGATGGAGGAGTAGGCGGACATTGGCGCAGGAGCCACAGTTTGACAACGTGGAGGAGAAAGCGACGTCTCCTGTCCAAGTTGTTGGTGTGCTTGGGCCGAAAGCACATTCACCCAGTGGGCCGTAAAGGACATGTACTGGCCCTGACCGTAGTTACAGCTCCAGACGTCCGCGCTGCCATGCACCTTGGAACAAATCGCTGAGCTCAAGGACTGGCCCACCTTCTGTTCTACATATTTATGAAGTGCTGGTACTGCCTTTTTGGAAAAGAAATTACGGCTTGGAACTCTCCATCTCGGCTCAGCTGAAGCCATTTGTTCTCTGAACGGTGCAGAGTCCACCATTTGGAAAGGGAGGGACTGCAGTACCAACAACTTGGACAGGAGCACGGTCAGCTTCTGCACCTTAGGATGGTTGGACGCATACTGTTGTCTCTTTGCAATCGCCTCGCTGAATGACTGCTGGCGCCATGAGTAGCGAGGAGCAGGAGCATCTGGACCGGGAGATGATGGCAAAGAGAAAGAGCTCCCTTCTGCAAAGGTGGTGGAGCCTTGACTGGCTGCAATGGCATGCGTGCCACTGGGCGCTGCTGTTGCTGCGGTGGCAGGATGGACCACCACATCTGAGCCACGTTTCTCCCAGGCCTTCTCCTGACGATGATGAAGCCCTTGCTTCATCCGGCTCCCAAGTGCGGTCGGCTACATCATCACCGATTTGTGTTTCATCGTCACTGCTGTCCTCATCACCAGTCTTGGTATGCAGAGGCTGACCCCTCCCAACATGACTTCCCATGCCACTCTCCACATCTATACTTTGCCGCCTACTGCAAGAATCAGGTGATATGGGCCCCATTTCTTCGCTGCCAAGTAGCTGCTGACTGCCCTCCTCAAATTGTTCATCCTCGCTATATAGTGGCGCTGAGCCCAGACCACATAGTAGATCTCTGGCTGAGGGAACCGGATGGGACAGAGGCGGGTTGAGGACAGGTGAGGGCCGCTGACCCGCTCCCGGGACATGCCAACTAAGGGTTGTGTATGACGATCCCACCGACTCTTGGCTGGAGTTGTTAAATATCATCTAAGAGGAAGTGGATGACCTAGTCAACCAATCAAGAACCCTTGGGTTGCTGGTCAACACACGGCCGCTAGATGACAGCGGCAGTTGTGGCCTCACCGAGTGACCGCTGCTGCAATGTCCTCTTGCTGTGCTGCGACCTGGGCCTGCTCCAGGAATGTTTGTGCCACTGCCACTCGCAGGTGAAGAGCCTGTCACCTCTCTGTCTGACATACTGTTCTAAACTGTACAGACACTGTTTGATGAAGATATCTGCATATGATAAATATACACCCTGTATTTGACTCCAAATGAACCCAGTAACAAGCTTGGGTAACCCTTGAATATAAATTGCGCTCCACAAATGGACAGGAAAAATTTACTTGTATGTGCCGTTTAAAAACACTGTGTATTTTACTGAATATAAAAGCACAAACAGGCTTAATTAACCTTCGGTTATGAATTATGCTACAGGCAAAATGTCTTCTTTGGCGGTGAAAAAGAACGTTTCTTTTAGTGACCACAACAGCAGAACAATGCTTAATTAACCTCTGGATCTGAATTGTGCAAAAGAAGTGAGCAACCAAAAATTACCAGCTTTGTAGCGTGTTAAAATGGCGTGTATTTTACGGTACACAACAACAGAAAATTTTGTAATTAAGCTATGGTTGTGAATTATGCTACAGGCAAAATTTCTTTTCTGGCAGTGAAAAAGAACGTTTCTTTTTGTGACCACAACAGCAGAACAACGTTTAATTAACCCCTGGATGTAAATTGCGCAAAAGAATTGAACAACCAAAAATTACCAGCTTTGTAGCGTGTTAAAATGGCATGTATTTTACGGTACACAACAACAGAAAAACTTGTAATTAACCTTCGGTTATGAATTATGCTACAGGTAAAATGTCTTTTTTGGCGGTGAAAAAGAACGTTTCTTTTAGTGACCACAACAGCAGAACAACGCTTAATTAACCCCTGGATGTAAATTGCGCAAAAGAAATATGCTGCCAACAATTACCAGCTTTGTAGCGTGTTAAAATGGCGTGTATTTTACGGTACACAACAACAGAAAAACTTGTAATTAACCTTCGGTTATGAATTATGCTACAGGAAAAATTTCTTTTTTGGCGGTGAAAAAGAACGTTTCTTTTAGTGACCACAACAGCAGAACAACGCTTAATTAACCCCTGGATGTAAATTGCGCAAAAGAATTGAGCAACCAAAAATTACCAGCTTTGTAGCGTGTTAAAATGGCGTGTATTTTACGGTACACAACAACAGAAAAACTTGTAATTAACCTTCGGTTATGAATTATGCTACAGGTAAAATGTCTTTTTTGGCAGTGAAAAAGAACGTTTCTTTTAGTGACCACAACAGCAGAACAACGCTTAATTAACCCCTGGATGTAAATTGTGCAAAAGAAATATGCTGCCAACAATTACCAGCTTTGTAGCGTGTTAAAATGGCGTGTATTTTTCGGCACACAACAACAGAAAGACTTGTAATTAACCTTCGGTTATGAATTATGCTACAGTAAAATGTCTGTTTTGGCGGTGAAAAAGAACGTTTATTTTAGTGACCACAACAGCAGAACAACGCTTAATTAACCCCTGGATGTAAATTGCGCAAAAGAAATGAGCAACCAAAAAGGAAGTGGTTTTGGATTGTAAAAACGCTGTTTCTTTAAATGAATACAACAGGAACAGGCTTAGATAACCCTTAGATATTCAATGTGCTGTTAGCAGATAGCATTAAAATGTATATGCAGCTGCATTGGACGCACACTGGACTTCAGTTCCAATACCCCACAAAATCAGAATTAGAACGTAAGAGAAGCAATCTCTGAGACAAGCTGTGACACCCCCCAAAAATCGCTCTATAAAAATGAGTTCTTTAGTAAGAGATATCATAAGCAGCCGTGGCAGCACCTTCCCTACTCAGTACAGTGAGAGCGGTATGCGCTCCCAGCGTCGCGCCCGGACTTATATAGTGCGGTGACGTCACAGAATCCCGCCGGTCTCTGATTGGCTTTATCTCTGCACATGTCATGTAGGCTATGCCCTTCTTCCTCCCAGAGTTCTTTGCCCCATGTATCGCCATGTGCTCGCAGCCTTTTTATCAATCAACAGCACGCTTCATTCACGCGAAGTACCCCAAACTTCGACTTCGTTCAGAACCGAAGTTTTCCTGAAATTCTAAACGAAGTCCACTTCGTTAGAATCAATTCGCCCATCTCTAGTCATGCTGCGGTCCAAGACAGACATAGTCAATGTCCAGTTCAACTAAAATGGTGGTTCAAAGACTCCTTTTTCCAGCACTTTTTAATCTGTGGGTCAGATAGGTTTAAGGGTCATGCTGCGGTCCAGGACATAGATAGTCATTGTCCATTTCAACTAAAATGGTGGTTCAAAGACTCCTTTTTCCGGCCCTTTAAATCTGTGGGTCAGACAGTTTTAAGGGTCATGCTGCGGTCCAAGGCAGACATAGTCAATGTCCAGTTCAACTAAAATGGTAGTTCAAAGACTCCTTTTTCCATCACTTTTTAATCTGTGGGTCAGACAGGTTTAAGGGTCATGCCGCGGTCCAGGACAGGGATAGTCAATGTCCATTTCAACTAAAATGCTGGTTCAAAGACTCCATTTTCAGGCACTTATTAATCAGTGTGTCATGCGGCTAGTGGGGTCATGCGGTGGTACGGGACAGGCATAGTCAATGTCCTGTTCAACTAAAATAATGGTTCAAATAATACTGCCTTCTGGCTCTTTTTAATGTGTGGGTCATGCAGGTTTAAGGGTCATGCTGTGGTACAGGACAGGGATAGTGAATAGTCTGTGTCTTTGTTTCTGTGACTCTTATTGCCTAATTTTCTTGCCTAAGATGTAGCATGTATCCAGTTTACTTTTGTGGATGTTAATTCCAGCTTCTCCTCCCCTGTTTGGGTGTAAGATTGAAGGTGCTGTTGCTCTCCCATAGACTTTAATGGTCATCGGCGATAATCGACTATCGGATATCGGCATGATAATTGCCGATATTGACTATCGATCCGATATAATAGTTGACACAATCGCTTATCCCTACTTTTGAAACAGCGGTTCAGAGCTCCAACCTTTGCTGTTAGCTGCAGGTGTCAGCTGTAATTAGCAGCCAGCACCCGCCGACTATGTGGCAGACTTAGGGTATGTTCACACGGAGTAATTTCGGCACGCATTTCACCACGTATTTACACTCTAATACGGGTGAGGTTTGTGCCGAAATAACGGTAATCCATAGTTCTCATAGAGAATTATGGATTACGCCTCCTCTCCCCTCTCGTTCAATATGATCGTATTGTACACGTGGGGGGATAAGTGACATGGCAATTACTTGCGCCGCATTTGTGGGGCGTGTTATGAATGTCAATGGGGGTGACTGCCTGACGCTCCCCCCCCCCCCGACCCAATACATCGTGTGAACAAACCCTTACTGAGTAAGCCACTTACATAGGTCCTTACTAACAATAGGACATACCCATACGTCCGTTGTTTGTAAGGGGTGGATTATATTATCTTAGTTTGGTGCATTTTGTTACCCGGCCCAAAACCGCCTACCGGTGTATAGTAGAAAAGTGTAAAAGACTGCGCTATTTTGCTTGCAAAACAACAGTCACAGCCTTCTATCAGAAAGATACCTTGGAAAAAACTGGAATGTGAACAGAAGCAGACACATGCATACTCCTTCCAGTGGAATGGACTCTATTACCTACTGTGCCCATAAGGTTCTCCTGACAAGTATTCCAATGTACTTGAAGAATTTCTAATCTAAACGTATACAAAAGGGGTGTTCTTTGGGCATATTTGTGACCTGGATATGCTGGCGTTTCACAGCTAAATTGAAATGTAAAGTCAATTGTTACAAAAAAGGAATATATGTACATATCTATAGAAAGCCTAAGGCAAACTTATTCAATGATAAATGCATATATACAGTTGTATTCATGTCTACATGTTCAAGCAGACCATTGCAAACAATTATTTTGTTCAGGTATGTCATAATGCCGGTAAGGATGTATGGAGTGTGCTCTCTTGCCGAATGCTTTCTCTGCATATCTCTTTGGATGTTAACAATGAGTTTAACAGAGTCCAGTAGAGATACCTTAGTAGGGTTCTAGAGAAATTTGGTGTCGTTGGTGATGCCCACAAGTGTATTATGGCCTTATACACCTGCCCTCCTGCTCTTGTGCAAGCCTCAGGTTATACAGGGTGGGTGTCACGTCAGAGGAGGTGCAGTGGGCCCTGACTTCCACTCTGCCCACTGTCCCTGTCTACTTGGAATGCTGCCCTAGATGGCAGACCCCAACTGGACGACAAACCCTACGTTACTTAAGTGCAGGGCAGTCAGGGGATAACAGAGTCATACAGTCCAGTTCGGTAACAGTATGGTACAACAAAGCCATGAATCAGGAACCAAAAGAATAACCAGGAGCAAGCAAAGAGTCAAACACAGGAGGTCACGCGGTACAGAATCAGAAGTCAAACACAAGGTCAAGAGACAGGCCGAGGTCAGGTAAACTTGAGTCCATAAACAAACAAAGGTAACAGGGAGATAGCAAAGGATAACCTTTCTCAGGCAACAACAGACAGGAGTGAGCAGGTTTAATTGAGGCGCCTAGACCCCGCCCCAGCAGCCGATTGGTGCGGCCTCTGGGCCCTCCTATTGGCCAGTGCGACACACCCCCTGACCTGATTAGCGGCCTAGCTGTCACTCCTGGATTCAACAGCCCGGCTTCTCCCTGGGTGTGTCGACTGGCCAGAGGGATTAACCCCTGCAGCGTCTTGCTGCTCCATGGCGGAAACGGGCAGCGTGACAGTACCCCCCCCCCTTTTTAGGAGGGGCCACTGGACCCTTCCACTGGGTTTGTCCGGATGAGAGTCGTGAAAATCTCTGATCAGCGATTCGCCGTGGATGAATCTGGCTGGAACCCACGACCTCTCCTCCGGACCATATCCCTTCCAGTGGACAAGGTACTGTAAGGACCACTGCACTCTATGGGAGTCTATGATATGGGTGACTTCATACTGTAACCCACCCTCAACACTAATGGGAGGAGGAGGTTTTGAAGCCGAAGTTAGAGACGGTAAGTATCTCTTCAACAGAGACTGGTGAAAGACATTATGAACCCGGAGGTAAAAAGGTAACTTTAGACAGTATACCACTGGGTTAACCACTTCTTGCACTACATAAGGGCCTACAAATCGTGGAGCTAATTTACTGGAAGGTACCTTTAGGCGGAGACTTCGGGTGGACAACCAAACCTTATCTCCCACAGAAAAGCCTGCAGAGCAAAGACGCCTCTGAGCATTGACCAAGTTCTTCTGAACTTGGGCTCAGACTGTGCACAGATCGTTAACGATAACATCCACCCCATTGTGATCAGAAGTAGCGCTGGATAAAGATGCATGTCTTGGGTGAAAACCATAATTGAAGAAAAATGGAGAGACCCCAGATGAACTATTATCCTGATTATTGATAGCGAATTCCACTAAAGGTAAGTATTTAACCCAATCCGCCTGCTGATCAGAGACAAAACAACAAAGCTTTTGTGTAACAGCTTGGTTCATCCTCTCCGTCTGCCCGTTAGTCTCAGGGTGAAAGGCCAACGAGAAGGATAGGGTGATATCCAGAGCCTTACAGAGAGATCTCCAGAACCGGGAAACTAATTGGACCCCTCTGTCAGAAACAATGTTCTCGGGTAACCCTTGCAGTTTCACAATGTGTTTGATGAACAGCTCAGCAAGCTTCTTGGACGACGACAACCGCCTTAGTGGAACAAAATGACACATCTTACTAAAGCGATTCACCACCACCCAAATGACCACCTTACCCTCGGATGTAGGAAGATTGGTCATAAAGTCCATGGAAATGTGGGTCCTTGGGTGCTCGGGTATGGGGAAGGGACAAAGTTCCCAGGGGGACGAGTTCTGGGAACCTTTGCCCGAGCACAAATTTCACATGCTGCCACATAGGCCTCCACATCACGATACAATGACGGCCACCAGTAGTTGCGAGAGATAAGCCTCTTTCAGCCAGCCACTCCGGGATGTCCAGATAATACAGAATCATGTAATTCTTTTAATAGTCGTAGCAGAAGCAGAGTGGGGACAAAGACTCTAGAAGCAGGACAATTAGCAGGTCTCATATGCTGATGCGTCTTAATCTCTGTGGCTAAATCGGGGAACATGGCTGAGACAATCGTCTCCTTGGGTAAAATAGGTACCGGATTCTCCTGAGGTGAGTGGCTGGCACAAAAACTTCTAGATAACACGTCCGCTTTAACATTTTTAGATCTGGGTCTGTAGGTGACGACAAAGTTAAATCGAGTAAAGAACAATGCCCAATGTGCCTGACGAGGGTTCAACCTTTTAGCATTCTCTAAAAAGGTAAGGTTCTTATGATCAGTTAGGACCATGACTTGGTGTTTAGCACCCTCGAGGAAGTAGCGCCATTCCTCGAAGGCCCACTTGATAGCCAACAATTCTCGGTTCCCAATGTCATAGTTCCTCTCAGCAGAGGAGAATTTACGGGAAAAGAAGGCACACGGCCGGAGATTGGTCAAAGCAGCTGACCCCTGAAATATGACTGCCCCCGTACCAACCTCAGAAGCATCTACCTCAACGACAGGGTTTGGTAAGGTCTGCTTGAACCAACACTGGAGATGCGACAAAACACTGTTTAAGCCTTTCGAAAACCTCCAAGGCCTCTGGTTGCCAGTTACTGATATTAACCCCCTTTTCAGTCATATCAGTCAGTGGCCAAATGAGAACAGAAAAATTTTGGATGAATTTTCGATAATAATTAGCAAAGCCTAGGAACCGCTGTAAGGCTTTGAGGGTGGAAGGATGAACCCAATCGAGAATTGCCTGAACCTTCCTGAGATCCATACGAAGCGAGTTAGGAGTCAGAACATATCCCAGGAAAGGTACCTCCTGAACCCCAAAAACACATTTCAGAAGTTTGACAAACAAACTATTAACCTTCAAGATTTGCAAAACTTGCCGCACATGTTTAACGTGTGACGACTAGTCCTGAGAGTAAATTAAAATGTCATCCAAATAAACCACCATACAACGACCAATAAGTTCTTGGTAAACATCGTTTACCAGGTTCTGGAAGACCGGCTGGAGCATTACATGACCCAAAAGGCATAACGAGCTATTCAAAATGGCCCTCCGGGGTATTAAATCGTTTTCCACTCATCCCCTTTTTTTGATACAATAAGTTTTAACCCCTCTTGGTCTAACTTGGAGAACCACTTAGCCCCCTTGCTTTGAATAAAGAGATCAGGAATCAAAGGTAAGGAGTATTGGTTCTTCACAGTTATTCTATTGAACTCCCGATAATCAATGCATGGGTGGAGACCTCCATCTTTTTTCTTAAAAAAGAAAACCCCTGCCCACAGGGGTGACACCAAAGGGGCCGGGTTTGGCCCCTTTTCAGTAGCTCTTTTCAATGATTGCTCTTAGGTTTCTCCCGGACCCGAAAAATTATATCCTTTTTTGGAAAATCTCACCCCGGCAACAGTTCGATAGCACAGTCATGGATCATGCGGGGGAAACCCTTCGGGAGGGTCTTAGAAAAAACCTCACAAAATCATGAATAAAGGCAGGAATCTGCCTATTCCGCTTCCCAAAAACAATAGGGAAGAAATTTGTCAAAACCTGCTTCCCCACCTAATTAATTCTCCAGAATTCCAAAAAATAAGGATTGTGTTTCCTGAACCCGGGGGAAAACCCCCAAAACAACATCACCCGGAACCCTCCATGATGAACGTATACACTTCTCCTTAGTATAAACCCACTAGCCCTTGATTTCGGGTAAATACTGAAATTGCCCTTTTAAACCCTTGAGTTAGAATCAATAGCCCCAACCCGCAGGGGGCCCGATAAAGCCTCAAGGAGGCCCAGACGTTTGCGAATAAGGTTTCCCCGAAAATTGGGAAACTGAACCAGAATCCCCAAAAAGCAACCCAAAACACACCTGGGAACAATACTAAATTTTTTACTGGAAGCAAAAACTTTTTTACACAATAGAAATACCTGTTCGCCCAGGTCCCCTCCTTTAGTCACAAGGGGGCTGGAGTTTTCCAGTCAGGGCTTCTTTTTTGGGACACTCACGGGGTGCGATGGCCTTCTCCCCCCACAGTAAAGCATTGTCCCCGAGGGAATCGGTCCCGTGGTCAAGGTGTCACCCCCAGAAAGGCCCCTACCTCATAGGCTCCTCAGGAGAGCGCCGCACTATCAGGGCTGGTGGAGCAGAAGGGGTAGTTACTAAAAGGGGGGAACGGGGGAAAGGATCTGTTCCCGACATTTTCCCCCCAAACCGTCTGTCCCGCAAACTGCCAAAGCGATAGCGTCATCCAGAGTGCCCGGAGTAGGGTAACCCACCTCATTACCTGAGGTACATGGGGGATGTTGAAAATACAAGCGACATCCTTGCTTAAAGGTACGATCAACCGAAAACCTATTGGGTAACTGAATAGGGGGTTCCACAAAAAAGGGGGGAAACGATGAGAGGGGCTCCACCTGGGAGGTCTCCTGCTTTGTACCCTCAGTGCCCCGTCTTGGACCAAGTTTTTGGGGAAACCCTGCATCTGCTCCCCCCGTTTCGTTATGGGGTTCATGAGCTGGGAACATTTTGTATGGCCGAGAAAATGTCACGTCAGAGAAGGGGCAGGGGCCCGAAATGCCCCCCGCCCCCTTTCCCTGAACTACTTTTGGGATCTGCCCTAATGGGGAACCCCCCGCTTGACACAAAAACCTACGCTACTTAAGTCGGGGGCCCTCAGGGGAAACAGGTCGACAGTCCGGTTCGGTAACAGTAGGAAAAGACAAGCCACAAAAAGGAACCAAAGGGAAAAACCAAAGCAAAGGAAAGGTAAAAACACAGGAGGGGCCATGTACAAATCAGAAGTCAAACACGAGGGAAGAGACAGACCGGGTCAGGTAAACTGGAGTCCCTAACAAACAAAGGCAACAAGGAGATAGCAAAAAAAACCTTCTCAGGCAACAACAGACAGAGTGAGCAGGTTAAATGAGGCGCCCGGACTCTGCCCCAGCAGCCGATTGGTGCGGCCTCCGGGCCCTCCTATTGGCCAGTGCAACACACCCTCCGACCTCATTAGCAGCCAAGTGAGCTGTCACTCCTAGATAGAGAGGAGTTTCTGTTAGAATAAACCTGGAACGGTCTTTTTCTAAACTAAACACTAGGGAATAAACCTATGGGACCAGAGCGCTAACGAAATACAAGAACCATGGATTACATGTGCTATATTATAAATAATTTATTAGTACAACCTATTACGCGTTTCACGGGTGCATACCCGCTTTCTCAGATATGTTCAACTGTTACAATGGTGTGGCTTAAATACAATTGTCTCCAAAAAGAGGCTACAAATGTAAACACATGCAAATTCATTCATAAAAAGGTAGCACTGCAGAACAGACCTAAAAAACAACAATATTATAACACGCTAATTACCTTATATATGTAAATAAAAAATATATCACATATAATACCTAAAAATAACTTTAATATTTAAAAAAATTATAATTAATAAAAAATAATAAATAAAAAATAATAAATAGTCAATTAAGAATAAAATGTGTTCAAAATGTACTGATTACCTATTTATCTAAAAATCAAAATTTTATTTATAAAAGAGAAAACTATCTACACTAGAGGACCACACTAAAAGTATTTAAATAATAGCACTGTCACTCATAGATTCAACCGCCCGGCTTCTCCCTGGGTGTGTCGACTGGCCAGAGGGATTATCCCCTGCAGCGCCTTGCTGCTCCACGGCGGAAACGTGCGCCATGACAGTGGGCCATTTATATGGATGCACCTAAATAAAATGGGAATGGGTGGTGATATCAACTTCCTGTTTGTGGCACATTAGTATATGGGAAGAGGAATAAAGTTACATTAAAACCTAACACAACATTGTTTTTCTTGTGGAATTCTCAATAAGTTTAATGTGTTACATGACCCTCTTCTCATTGGAAAAAATAAAGTTGGATCCAAAATGGCCGACTTCAAAATGACCGCCATGGTCAACACCCATCTTAAAATGTTTTCCCCCTTCCATATACTAATGTGCCACAAATAGGAAGTTGATGTCACCAACCATTCCCATTTTACTTAGGTGTTGCCATAAAAAGGGCCCACCCTGTAGTTCAGAGGTGTTTGAAATAACTAATGGTACAAGACAGGGGTGTCCTCTTTTCCCACTAATATTTACATTAGTTATGGAGCCAATAGCTGATCAACTAGACTTATTGAGAATATCAGTAATATTATCAGTAATAATAGAAATCAATAATAGAAATCACAGACCCACTAGAGTCTCTTAAAAATGTTATGGCTATCCTTGAGCACTTCAACCGAATTTCCTATTATAAAATTAATATATTAAAATCGCTAATTTTACCTCTGGGTTTCTCTGAGTCACTTGTGTTGTCTCTGCAATAGAAATTTATGTTAGCATGAGTTAAAGATTCCCTTCTGTATTTAAGAATGAAAACTATTTTCAGCTAATTATCCATCATTGCTTTCTATGGTGAGAAAGAAAAGTATACTTACCTTAAACATGACATATCTTGGGCAGAATAGCAAGTGTCAAAATAATGACTTTTCCTTTACCTATTTTGGAATGTGCCCATTGTAGTTCCTACTTCTTATACACATGCACTACAAAGGTACCTTAATAGATTTAGAAGTGAGGCCGTTCTAGAATGTCTCCCGACATATCATATCTGCCTCCCAAACATAGCATATTATTATTCTGCTTCTATCTTACTCCAGACTAGACAATGATTTAATAATGCTGCTCCCAAGCACTGAGTTCAATTGGAACATTCACTTCCCAAATTTCTCTTGCTGCTAGTTGGGGTTGCAGACTCCTAGGTGTTCTTATGTAACCATAGCAGCTGGCATACGTCTCTGGAAAAAATAATGTTATTTAAGAACCTACTTACCTGTATGCAAGGTAGCCTTTCCTTTATGGGTTGTTTCCTTTATTATTCCAAGTAAAGATTTTATTATCTGCATAGCCTTAGGGATAGCTAAAGATATACTGTATGGGAGGATTAATGTGTCTATGTCTTAATGGTGGTATCTAAATTCTCTGTACCTTGAAAGACTTCTACAAACACTTGAAGTCTCACTGCAAGGATTGTTTTTTTATGTTAAAGATCTTGCAAAAACAAGTCACTTTAAAATATGTGTCCATTAAAAGTGTTCTACCTATTCCTAGATATCCCCACTTGTATGGGCTGCATCAGCTCTCAGGCCGCTATAGCTACAGAACTGTTCGATCTCTGGCTGCCAGTGCTGGTCCAATAGTTAAAGACCTGGTGTCCTAAGCAACTTGTCACTGCAGGCCAATCATAGCCAATTAAGCCAATAAACACACAGCTGAATTAAAAAAATGAAACTCAGAAAACACGACTGACATAAGGTCAATCGATGTAGTGAGACATCCCCTTTAGGGATTAGAATTTTTATTCAACCCCCAATCACGACCCACTTAAGTTCAAGTTTGGGGGTTGTTATTTTAACAGAAACCCCTGTCTTTAACAGAAACCCCTGTGATATTTTACAAGAAGTTAACTATATGTCATAAACGTACCATTGCATCCATTAATGCTAACATGAATGCATTTAACAGCAAATTTTCCTTTGCATTATGATTAGAAAGTGCCATATAGTGGCTGTTATGCAAGCAACAATCATACCCTGGAAAAAAACACTAAATAGTGTATATCCAGCAATATCTATAGTGGATATATATAGAGTATATCCAGCATCGATTAAAAATTAGTATACTTTATTTGACATCCATAAATAAAAGGAGATCCTGTACACAAAGGTGTTAACACTTGTCTTTATTAAAAACCAGGTAAAACCATACTTAGAGCTGATAGTTGCCATCCTCCTGATATGATCAAGGCTATACCTTTAGGAGAGTACATACGGGCCAAAAGGGCAAGCCGCACTAAACAGGATTATGATAAAACTATTGTAGAAATCAATACAATTTAAAAAAAAAAAAATAGGATACCCAAATTGGATGATACAACACCGTAACGGGATCAGAACACACTAAGTGGTTAGAAAAAGCAATAGCAATACACTCATTTTTTCAACTAGGAAAAAGAAATATTAGAGATATTAAAAGGATTTTTTCATACATCTTCCAATCCTAAACTAGGACTAAGTGCGATCCAAAGTTTAAGACAGGGGTGTATCCAGTGTAAACGTAACAATACCTTTGGTAATATATTTATTTCTCCTTGTGTCTTCCATGACATAAATAAAAATAAGAACAAAACATGATTGCCACAAAAGGGTTGGTTTCCATGCAAAGGATTGAGGTGCAATATGTACCATTTTACTTAAAAAAGGATAAAAAAATAAAAAAACCTATAACATGAAGTTTTATTAACTGTTATGCGGACCATGTAGTTTACATGATAAGCTGTAAACAATGTCAACTATTTATATATAGGATGTACAGAAAGAAAGGTAAAAAGTTGAATTTCTGAGCACATTATGGCCATCAGAGACAGGAATGCCAATACATCGAAGGCGGTAAAACTTTTAAAATACCAACCTTAGCTATTTCAGTTTTTTGGGAATAGAACAGGTTAAAAAACTACCAGAGGTGGTGATTGGTGGCACAAGTTACGGAATCACAGAGCTTTCTGGATTCTGAACTTTCAGACCAGATACCCTAGTGTTCTAAATTTCAGAAATTATATTGTATACATTTACTAGGTTTTCATTCTGTTTAATGTAGGTATATCACTCTAGTGTCTAATCGCAGTATATCTATACGAGTTTCCTCAGGTCCAGAGTCTCCACAGTGTACAAAGCTTGTACATACAGTATCTATACGGAAATTTTTTTATGGTTACATGTAAATGTTTAGGTATCATTATCATGTAAGCAACTTAATATCTTATTGGTTAGCCCGAATAGTAGAAAATAATTATAGAAGTTGTTAACAGTGACGTTTTTATATACTAATTGTAATCCACAAATTATTTGTAATATTTTATTAACCATGTTTTATTTATTGGTGTTGAATAAAGTATACTAATTTTTAATCAATGGTGCTGGTGTTTTTTCATTGGTGATCCTGGCTGGGGGACCGAAAGCGATCCAAGCACATTGTGACAAGCTTTGTACACTGTGGAAACTCTGGACCTGAGGAAACACTGCTTAGAGAGAAACGCGTAGTCCATAGTCTTTTTATCCCCTGTTATGTTCTAATTAAACGTCTGTTTGTTTTAATAAGTGGTCTTAGTGCCTTATATACCTCATGTTATAGTTGCTTTGTAGCACTAATATATTTCCCATATCTATACTCAGGAGCCCGTTTGTGGTGGCACAGGAGGAGGAGAGACTTGCGCAACATCACCAGGTTAGTGCAACACTGACCAAGTATTATTCATCCGTCCAAAAACTCTGCATTAGGGGCGCCCTGCCTTGTGTTTTGTTTTTCGCTATACAGCATAACACATTCATTAGGCGCATTAGACATCGTAGCTGGCTCACTTAGGCGCATTTTACGCCAGAAAAAGAGTGAAAAAACCTGATCATACATGTCTCCCATAATTTAAACCGAAGAGTGAACTTCATAAAAAAAAAAGCCTTGCACAAATGGTGCAATAACTTTCTCTTTCCACCTAACTTAGACTTTTTCAGTTTCCCAGTCTACTATACACTATGGTAAATGCCAATATTAAAAGGTACTTTTAGTTACACAAAAACATATCTTCAAATGACTAAATGGAAAAGTAAAAAAGTTATGACTCTTGAAAGGTGGGGAGGAAAAAACAAACTTAACGAAAAAATAATAGGTAGCAGTGGGCAAGTATTAATTTAACCTAATACTGTAGGTAAAAATTATGTGACTTCTAGAAGCTCTATCATTAAAGGGGTTCTTTGGTGCAATTTTGTTTTTATTTTTAATTTAACTCCCTTATCGCATAGGTTTTCCAATATATATATATGTTTTAATAACTTACTACCTCCCTGTGGAACACTGTCCTGTATGACGCTACATGTAAACATTGCATAAGGAATAAGCTGTGATAATGTATTATTTTCCATACTTGATTTAGCTTTTTGTGATCTGTTGAAATACATTTGTTGAGTTTTGGTATGTTTTTATGAAAATAAGTTGGCACTGCTTTTCCCCTTTAAAAAGCATCTGTCATAATATTTATTTATTTGTTTACTTTGCATATTCAGTAGTACATCTGAATACATGAAACTTTGTGATACAGTTGTCAATCAGCATACAATATTAATTGGTTCTGCAAAGACAATTATATGTTGAAGCCACAACTCTACAGAAAACTGGTAATTGGTTCCACAGCCAAAATTTCACCCAGCATAATGGAAAATGAAGATTAACTCCTTTACTACATTGGATATACCTATATGTCTTGTGTGGGAAGTTGTTCCCTTAAATGGATGTATGGGTACGTCCAAAAGAACGTACAAGAAGAGTACACACAGTCGGTGCATGGAATCAGCTGTATATTACAACTGGCTCCATGCTCTGTCAGCCGCAACTGGCACTTCGGTCATTCCAGATCATTCCATATGGGGACAAGTAAAAGAAAAATTAATAAATAAAAAAAAAGTAAAACAAGAAAAAAAGAGAAAAGAAAAACACAAACACTGCCCTTTTCCTATTGCAAACAACAATCACCCCCCACAATAAATAAAGTACGTATATTTGGTATTGCCGCATGTCTAATGACCTACATTATAAATCTGTCACATTGTTTAATCCACACAATGAATGCCATTAAAAAACAATGACAATACTGCAGTTTTGTTCATTCCGCAGCACAGAAAATGGAATTGAAAATGATCAAAAAGTCAAGTAAAAACCAAAGTAGTACCAATGAAAACCTCAGTTTGTCCAACAAAAAAAGCCCTTACACAGATTTGTATGGAGAAAAATAAAAATATTATGGCTATCAGAAGCTAGCGATGTATAAATATTGTTATTGGTTGCAGAAAATGGCGACGCGGCAAAAATATTGCCGAATTCATTTAAATCTGTAGAATACAGACAACACATCATTTATACCGAAGATAGAACACCGTAAAAGCAAATGTCCCATGGCGCGAGTATGTTTTTTCATATTTTGCCCCACTTAGAATTTTCTTGCGGTTTCCCATATATTCTATGGAAAAGTCAATGACACCATTAGAAAGTACATCTTGTCCCACACACACAAAAAAAAATAAAAAATGTACTTTGAATATTCAGTAGTACATGTGAATACATGAAATTTTGTGATACAGTTGTCCCTCAGCAAACCATATTAATTGGTTCTGCAACGACCATTATATGTTGAATGGCAATTGTGCAGGCTCAGAAGCTGAGCCAGCATGATTAGTGTGGGAGACTGTCTTTATCTTATATCAGCTTATATCAGGGGACCTGCGCTAATGGCCGGGACCAGAGATGACTCTGATCCTGGGCATTTAAACCCTTAGATGCTGCAGTCAATAGCAACCACACATCTAAGGGATTTGACAGAGGGAGTGGACTCCCCTGCCCTCATCTGCACCTTATGATTACACATGGTTGCTATAACAGCCTGTTGACCTATGCCAAGGCTTCCAAGCGGTCTGAGACTTCAGCATGCTAGTCTTTACTCTGGGACAGAGTCTGACAAGTTGACTGACAGTTGACATAATACATTGCAGTACAGACATATACTGCAATGTATTATAACAGTGATAAAGCAATCCCTGAGTCTAGTTCTTTAGTGGGACAATTAAAAAAAAACAAAAAAAAAAAACATTAAAGTGTAAAAAAATTAAGTAAAAAATACACACTACACTTTTCCTATTACTATGTATCCATAACAACCTGGGCTGTAAAACTGTCATGTTATTTAATCCTCATGATAAACACTGGAAAAAGTTTTAAAAAAGCCAAAATAATGTTCCTTGTTAATACCACTGCAGAAAAAATGTCATATAAAATGCCAAACTAGAAAAAAACTAGTTATCCTGAAAAAAAACAGGGCCTTACAGAGCTATGTGAACATAAAAATAAAAAAAATGATGGACATGTTAAATTTTCTTTTAAGATATAAAAAAATATATGAATTTGGCATCACTGTATTTATTTCATTCTGCTGAGTAAAGTTAACATGTTATTTAGAACGCATGGTGAGAGCTGTAAAACATTTAAAACACTATTTGGATTGCTGTATTTTGTTTATGATGCCTCCCAAAATCTGGAATAAAAAGCCTTTAAAGAGTCATAAAAACACAAAAAAATGGTACCAATGCAAATATCAACTCATCCTGCAAATGACAAGCCCTTGTATAATTCTGTACACAGAAAAATATAAGGACATAGATACTCCATTTTTCAAAAACGCATTTCCAGTGCATACAGGAAGTAAAATATAAAGAACGATATAAAATGTGGTATTTTCATAATTGTATGACTCACCTCGTGAAGTTAATATGTCATTTATACCACACAGTGAACACTGCACATATAGAAAACTTATAAATAATTGCAAAATTGCTGTTTTTTCATTTCCATTTTCACAGTGTGGTACTAAAAAATCTCTACAACACCTGTGGGCCCAAAATACACAATACAAAACTAGAGGAATTCTCTGAAGGGTATTGTTTCAAAAATGGGGTCACTTCTGGAAGGTTTCATCAGTATTAGTACTTTGGAGGGCACATAAATGCAATATGGCATCTGACAACCATTCAGCAAAATCTGCGTTCTGAAAGTCAAATAGCGTTCCTTCCCCTGTATACCCTTCCATGTGCCCAAACAGCAGTTAACACCCAAGAATAGGATAATGCCATGTTGCCAAGAAATTGTGTAACAAATTTTGGATTGCTTTTTCTCCATTATTTCTTGATGTGCATAGTTTCCAAAATGAGGCCTTTTTAGGGATGTTTATTAACTTTTGTCAACTGAAGGTGTCTTCAAAACTAAATGGTACCTAAAAAATATCCTAATAAAAATAAGATCCTCAAAATCCGTTTGTCCCCTAAATTCTGAACCCTGACATTGGTCAGAAGACACAAGAGTCCCCTGTGAATTTTTCTTACACCTTGTCCCAGCCCAATCCCGATTGGGGCCTCTCTAAAAGATTAAATTACCCTTCCCTGAAATTCAGCGTTTTTGTGGTCCTCAAAAAAAAACCTATTAAAGGATAAAATGGAAATTTATTATTTTTTTGGTCATATTTCCTAGGGCCCCCCAACCCCTAACCTTTGTTACTTGAAAGGGCATTAGTCAATTTAATCTAGAAGGGCCTTTCCTCTAGTCGGCTCCTGCACCGTTGGAAAGGGAAATTATCTTAGTTATTGACAAAAAATGTTTCCCTTTTTTAGAGACAGGTTTCAGTTTCCCAATTTATGTCTGGGTGTTTTAAACACTCTAATAACAAACCCCCATTCTGATTAACGCCTCATCATTTGCCTAGGATTTCATCTTCCATGTGTTTGTTATATTTTTGGTGGATTTAGCAGACCCCAATTTTTAAAAATTATAGTTCTGTTTTTATTTTCCCCCAATACAGCTGCACCCTCCCCGTTACTAAGTGTAAAAAAAAGTGTTAAATATTTAATCCTTAACGGAATTTAAAAAAGTAAAAAGATATTAAAAACTGTAGAAAAAAATTAAATAAATAATAAAATTAAAATATGTAGTGAAAAAAAAAGAAACTACACATATTAGATATCTACACGACCGTAATAACCTTTAGAATTCATCTGATGGATTAATGTGAAATGTGAATGGTGTAAAAATAATAATTAAAAAAAACAAAAGAATAAATAAAATATAAAAAAAATCTGCAGTCATTTATTTGTAAACTTTAAAACCCTCCCCAAAAAAATAAATTTCCCCCCCAATAAAAAAAGTCCTCATACAAAATGTGTCCTTAAAAAAAATAAAAAACGTGTGCTCTTGAAATGCAGGGAGGCAAAAACTAACAAAGTTATCTGGCCATTAAGTACTTTTCAGGCCTGGGGCTTAAGGGTTTAAAACACAGTGTGTCACTAAAAACTATTTCAACATCACATGGATAGATAAAAAGCATTAAAAAGCTAATCCAGGGGAAAGGATTATGTTGGGTTTTTAAATAAACGGGGGGTTAACAGCAAACAAATGGTTGTGGGAAGATAAAGTATAAAAGAAAACAACAATATCTTAAAAATTAAAGTTCCTATAATAAAATCAATGGTATTTTTGGAATCAGCAGCACCTAAATACACATGCGGTCTAAAAGTCTTTGTTAGACATAGCCCATTGAATAGTAAAGCTATTTCTGGAAAACAAAAAACTTTTTTCTACAACCCTGTAATCTTGTTGCTCATTTAAATCAAGTACACATATCAATACAGTCACCTGGCCACATATTCTTGACATTTTACTTTGTTTATAATAATCTTCCCATGTTTAATTTATTAATATTGTGCCTTCACATGTTTCTGCTTTTTCACACTTATAAGGTCCTGCTGATAACACTTACACTTCTCAGGCCCTTAGCAGGCCTGAAAAAGATCCATCAAGCAATCCTCACTCACAGAGGGGAAGTCAGAGAGACAAACCATGAAAAAATGTACATATAGGAACTTTAAAAAATAATATAAATAAAACCAACCACCCAATTTAAAAAAAAAAAAAAAAGTTTGTCAATATCTTGTAAATATATGAAAAAAATGTTATAACAGTATTGTCCCTTTAAATTCATGAAAACATCAAACAGCATTTATCCGTAAGGCAAGCAAAATAAAGCATTTGATAGTACTGGTCACATAAATATAATTTGACATAAGTATTTAAGAAATCAGATGTAAAGGTAAAAACTGCATTTCATTATCATTCATAATTAATATTAGACTTGGCCCATAGACAAAAGCCCTGTTCTTTAAAAGATAACACCCATTCTTTCTTATCCTTACGCCTAATTTTTTTGTCCGTTACCCATTTGGACCATGATTTGAAGACCAACTGCACATTATATTGTTATTGTTCATATATATTAAATATATTATTATTTCTTATTTTACTAAATACTGTAGACCCAAATATGTTTGCCTGTCAGCTTATCTCACTCATGGTAAACTCTTTCTAGACAGGGCACTGTAGTTACTGGTTCTCTCATAAGAAAAACTGGACATGAGTGAAGTTTGAAATCTAGAGAGTCATTTCAGATGCTAATCATATTCTGTCTCGTATGCACCAACATCATGCGTGTACATTATTTATGAAGATGGCTGTCTTTATTTTCTGTTAGAATAAAATAGTCTCTCTTTTTCTTTATTCAAAACATAATAAAAATGTTATGTCTAGTAAGGATTCTTTTGTAACATATTATCTGGGATCTTAATACTTTGTTAAGGTATTGTATGTTTACTGTGAAGTGAAGTCAAATTAAAATTTGTTATGCACATAATATACACTGGCGGAACAACACCTACCTACCTCAGGAACCATGCCAAGGACTGCACATATATTTCTATTAACAATGTCAAATACAAACATTTACATTTTACATCTATCCCATACAACGGTAGATAGGAGACCAGAAGCGATGTTTCAGTCTGAACTAGGCCTTAGTTATAATAAGAGATAACTATCTAGCCAAAAAGAGGAGAGATAATATCAAGAAGAAAGCCATGCTGAATAAGGAGGCAAGACATGTTAGGAGATGGCGTAAGTGGTGCCTTGTGGACTTATGCATCCAAAGCCATTGGGGGTTGCAGCATGATGACATTCCTTAGTTTGCATAAATGTACCATGGATATCGTTTTCTTGTACAGTGGAGCTGTAACATTCTTCCATGAGTCACCGAACCATATTGCTAAGTGCCAAACACTACTGATACTAAAATGCTCTTTAATTGTCTCTCATGAACTAGACACATTTTATGAACCCGTATAGACATTATAACTTCTCCTGTATAATGCTTTTCTGGAGAATTACATGCAACCTTTTCCCCCCATGATTTTAGAGCTATAGCTGTAAGTGGTAGAGAGGTAGTAGGTGCACCGGAGCCCTGATATCTGAGGTAGGTCAAAGACACTAGTATCATATTGTACATCAGGGCTACCATCAGGGCAGTACTGTTATCAGGGTCATGGATGAATCAAAAGGACTGGCAGCTGACTCAAATGCATTTATTTGACCAAAGTATGAAAATAATTTCAGAGGACAAAATTAATTTTAGAGAAAGTGATATGGGACAAAATAGGAACTGATAATAGGCAAGGGTCCCAGATATATTGGCTGTATGAGACTATGAAATTCCAAATGGCGGTTCAGTTGTACATGGTAGACAGGGTACTGTTACAGATTTCACACTAGAGCCCAGAAGAGTCATGGTCTGCACAGATAAACAAAGACCTGTCACCATGTAAAAGCCCATAGTAGGGTTTAACTTTTAGACCTTCCAGAAAATGTTTATGTGCATTCATTCTAAATTTAAACTCTAAAATTGTATGTAAATATAGACATTCCTTTTATGCCACTGAGTAGAATTATTCTGAAGTTAGTTGTACCTTACCTTGTATCAAACTCAAGTTTGAATTAAGGAATTTTCTCATTACCAAAATTAGGTTTTAGCATGAAACAGCAGTTAAATGAAGACTTTTTCTAAATACATTGGATTTTACTTTAGTCAAGAGATAAGAGCACTTTTATGGGCACCTGAGTGCATACAGGTTTCTATGGTAACCTGCATACCAGACAGACCTGGTACAAGCTATTCAGTCCATTCCATATCTCCTTGCGTTCCCTTCCTGCCTGGGATGAAGTGACGCCTTGGGCGGTCCCCAGTTATCTGATTTGAGCAGAGAGCAGGGAGTGACATCACATCATGGACTGAGCTCTAGAGAAAAGCTATCTTTATTATTATCTCTAGCTATTGTTTTCACTCCTCACAACCTGAGTAGCTCTGTTTAATTACAGATTAGATCTCTTGAACTGCTCTTTGTAATGTCTCAGCTAGTTATGAAGAGAGGCTAGAAATGCTAATCACTGTTCTAGAACCACCCATAGCCTGAGGAGAGCAGAGTAAAAGAAATGTTGGCTGTGACTGTGAAACTGCATAGTGAGAAAACAACTTTAAATGGGTTTTTTAGCTCCATAAAATAATAATATTGAACATGGCTAAAATGGATAACGTCTAACATACATAATAAAAAGAATCTTTATATAATTAGTACCAGTGAAGTACCAAACAAGTAATTGACAAGTATTACAAAAATGAACAAATATTGTAATGAAAGAGAGCAATCAATGCCCGTGAATCAGGAGGAGTGACATCCTAGAGACATGATGACCTTTCTGTTGGCAATGGAAATACAGTATATGCAAGTCCACTTTTATTTGCATAGTGAACTTTTTTAGCATCTTTATACGCACAGAACATCTATAAGATTGTATAGGTTATCAATGCATAAGTAAATACTATTGGCAAGTGGACTCCAAATCATTTCTGTTTCAGTAAGTAAAGGACATTAATGTTTCCTTTAAATAACTGTCACATTTTTCTAGCTTAATGAGATAATGAGAAAATATGATTAATATTGGTCAGGATTCTGAGGTCATTAATGTTTTGGCAGTGAAATGTGTGTATGACTCAATATGTTTGACTTCCATCTGCAGTTACACAAAAGGTGGTGGAGACAAGGGTGTTCGAGCCATGAACTGGATTTGACACTGTGTATACAAGGGACTACAAGTAGGTACTTGTGTCTCCCTGTGAACACTGACAGGTTACAAGGATCTCATCAAATAAGCAAATGTTACACCATACGCTTCAGCGCTACTGTAAATAAAGATATCATGGCAATCAGGATTAACTGAAATTAACCTCAGTTTTCCCCTAACATTAGTCGTGCACTACTTTTAAAATATTTGATTTAAAGGTAGAATGGTAAATTGTTATTTACCTACTGAAGGAGCAAATTTATTAACCTGCTGACAAAGCAATGTGACAGATTATGTTGGTATTCCGCCAGCTGAAAAAATGTACGTGTTTTGATATAGAATACAAAGGCAGAGTGAATAGAGAGCTGAGAAGTTGAGCTGAGAGATCAGCCGGCAGTACCCTACGTGATAGGGTAGTCAGCCATCCATACACTGAAACTACACTACTGCGAACAGGAATTAGTGGAGGAAATTGGAGAGTATTGGGGAGTACAAAGGTAGAGTGAATAGAGAGGTGAGAATGTTAGAGCTGAGATCATCCGGCATACCCTACTATAGGGAAGTCAGCCAACGCATAACACAGAAAACTACACAACGCGAACAGGAATTAGTGGAGGAAATTGGAGAGTATTGGGGAGTACAAAGGTAGAGTGAATAGAGAGGTGAGAACTTGAGCTGAGAGATCAGCCGGCAGTACCCTACGTGATAGGGTGGCCAGCCATCCCCTACACGAGAACTAAAACTGACTGCAAGAGTAATTTAGTGAGGAAATTGGGGAGTATTTATTATAAATAATGTTGCTCAAATAGGTCCCTCTTTGGTTTAACCAAACTTGTAAAAAAAAATGACCCTAACCCTAAGTTGGGGGTTAGAGTTAGGTTTAAGGTTTTTGCAATGTTTTAGGGGTTAAATTACCTTTCAGTATCACTTTAGTCCTTTGTCACCCTCGATATGAGATCACTTCTGGTACAACATCCAACATCATATCCACCATTACTTTTCATAACATGCTGTATGGTGTTTTAAGCCCGAACATACAGTTAGGGTTGATTTTTTGATGATATGGGTGAAAATTCAATTTTTTACAACACTAATTATAAATACACAATTGAGTCACAATTAGTGTTGAGCGATTTTTATCGACAAAGTTGAAATCGGCAAGTTTTTTTATGTGTGATCGAATTTCCATATCATGCGATAATTAAGGTAAAATCTGTGCATCATCTATTAAGATCGCGCCTTATTCGGCGCTTCCTGTAATTTTGGCGCCAGCAAATGAGATTACAGAATAGGATCACAGGTAGATGTGTGTGCCGACGGTCATGACTGGGATGTGTATGGTTGCGAGTTGGCCTGGAAAAATCACATGACCTCGTTTTACATAGATCAGCGTATTCCGTGATTCGCCTCAGTTCTTTATATTTTCTCAGCGTCTCATAGGATAGGACCTGCGTTCTGCCTGTGGCCAGAACACTCAGGCGAAATTAGACTATTTTCTGCACAGAGAAACCTCTATTATCATCCTTTGATCTTCAATTTAGTTAGATAGGATTTGAACATTTTATGTAGTTAGCTAGAGAATTTTAATAGCAGAATCTACACTGTAAATTCCCCACGGCGTTGGAGCGGGGTTGTGGGGGGCCGCGCGGGCGAACACAGACAAGCACTATCTATAAAGAACACTGGATAAAGTTCACCAAGCTTAGTGTAGACATTGTAGTGGAATAACGTTATTATTAACAGTTTTCTATTGAAATATTTCCTGGATATTGGGCAGCCCTGAACTAATATTGTGATAAACAACATTTCTAAGTAACTGCAGGTCCTCTGTTAGCTGCAAAACTCCACTTTTATTATCAGTATAAATTTCAGATAGGTTGTTCACTTTTACCATTACACCTTTGACTGTTTGATATATCCAACTTGCACTTAAATTACAAACCAGCAATCTTGTAGTCAGCACAGGTTGATTTGTTGCAAAAATACCGAGTATCGAACGAAAACATTCAACAAGTTATCGTTTTATTTTACTTTGCGCACACAGCACTGCTCATTGACGCAGCATCTACGTAAATTCTTAAAACAGCAAATCCTATATTCACACAGTGTGAATTAAAGGTGCAAAAATACACCGTTTTATTATATCAAAACAAAACAGTTACTGTTTTTTGACTTTTTGCCACCCAGCAATGGTTCATGTGACGCAGCAACTACGTAAATCTTAAAACAGCAATATCTATAATCACCCCCAGGTGAATTGAAAGTGTGCAAAAAAATACCGTTTATTATATCAAAACATAACAGTTACCGTGTTTTTTGACTTTGCGCCACCAGCACTGTTCATTGACCAGCATCTACTAAATCTTAAAAACGCAAATTCTTATCACCACAGGTGAATTGAAAGGTGCAAAAAAATACCGTTTATTAATATCAAAACATAACAGTTTACGTGTTTTATAGACTTTTGCGCACCCAGCACTGTTCATTGACCAGCATCTACGTAAATCATAAAACAGCAATACTATAGTATCACCACAGTGAATTGAAAGGTGCCAAAAAATACAGATTATTATATCAAAACATAACAGAGTTTTAGCGATTTTTTGACTTTTGGCGCACCCATCACGTCATTGACGCAGCAACTACGTAAATCTTAAAACAGCAGTTCTATATTCACCACAGTTGAATTGAAAGGTGCAAAAAATACGTTTATTATATCAAAACAATACATTTACTGTTTTTTGACTTTTGCGCACCAGCACTTTCATTGACGCGCAATCAACGTAAAACTTAAAACAGCAATTCTAGTATTCACCACAGGGTGAATTTGAAGGTGCAAAAAATACCGTCTTATTGTATATCATAACATAACATACGTGTTTTTTGAACTTTTGCGCACCCAGCACTGGTTTCAATGACGCAGCATCTACGTAAATCTTAAAACCAGCCAATGTCTATATTCACCACAGGTGGAATTGAAAGGTGCAAAAAATACTCGTTATTATATCAAAACATAACCAGTTTAAGTGTTTTTTGACTTTTGCGCACCCCAGCACTGTTTCTTTGACGCAGCAATCTACGTAATCATAAAACATGTCAATTCTATATATTCACCACAGGTGAATTGAAAGGTTGCAAAAAATACCGTTTATTATATCAAAACATATCAGTGTTACGTGTTTGATCTTTCGCACCCAGCACTGTGTTCATTGACGCAGCATCAACGTAAAACTTAAACAGCAATTCTATATTCACCTGACAAGTAATAGAAAGGTGCAAAAAAATTACAGTTTATTATATCAAAACTAACATGTTACAGTTTTTTGACTTTTAGCGCACCCACACTGTTCATTACGCATCATCTCGTAAAATCTAAAATAGCAATTCCTAATATTCCACCACAGGTGAATTGAAAGGTGCAAAACATACCGTTAATTATATCAAAACAATAACAATTTACTGTGTTTTTTGACTTTTGTGCGCACCCAGCACTGTTCATTGACGCAGCATCTACGTAAATCTTAAAACAGCAATTCTATATTCACCACAGGTGAATGAACAGGTGCAAAAAATACAGTTTATTATATCAAAACATAACAGTTACGTAGTTTTATTGACTTTTGCGCACCCACACTGTCATTGAACGCACTCATCCCTTACGTAAATCTTAAGAGAACAGCAATTTCTATATCCACCACAGGTTAATTGAAAGGTTAAAAAAATACTGTTTTACTTAATACAAAACATAACAGATACGGTTTTTTTGGACTTTTGCCCAGTCCAGATTTGTTGGTAGACACCTTGCAGTTAAATTTGAATCCAGCAATTTTTTTTGATTAGAGGGAATTGAGAATAGCTGTGATTTGCCGTCTTATAATAATAACTTTCCCAAAACTATTCCATACCTTCCTCCAAATTTTTATATTTCTGAACATGGAGCTAATGCAGGTGTGGTAAGCGAGCAAAGAGGGGGGTAGCACATGGAGGTAGAGGTACGAGAGAAGGTGCTCCTTCCAGTGCTGGCGACAACACGCAGCCAGCGGATCGTCATTGCAGGACGTCAGGCCTGTCATCGCTGGTGGTCAGGGCCCTGTGAGAATTAAGTAACGACATCGTCGCCAATCTGTCCTTCAGTGGTTAATGCAACCTGCATCACAGCAGTCTTACCTCCCTGTCCTCGCAGGTCACGGGCCACAAAATTTGTCATCAGCATCCATCAGCATCTGTCCAACTGAAGCAGCCCAAATGTCAACTCGAGTACCCACCACTGTGGATAATCTCCATTTTCTGAAGACCTCTTTGATGACAAAATGGGGCTGTGGTCAGAAGTGCATGTTTAAAAATATCAAGAGGCCAAAAAGGATGATTTTCTCTGCTCTGACGCCCAGTTACGATGCCATCAGAGAGGTGAAGGAAGCCGGTCAATCGAGCAAAAATCCCGGGCGCTCGTGGCAAACGCCTTGCCTGCCCCTTGCATGTAGCCCGCAGCATTCTGATGCAGAAAGTCAGGA
>JAODAL010023519.1:0-62532 GCA_025379985.1 Phyllomedusa bahiana
TGGGTTTGCCATTGTACAGAGTCATCTGGGGTAGTTTCCTGAAAGTCCTCTTATTTCGGGTTTAAAACATGTGATTTCCAGTAAATTTGACGTCATCTGGGTGGGGTTTACAACAGGATGTCGGCCCCATCTTATATTGCATGGTTCCTCATTGCTGAGCAAATTTAGTAGCAGGGAAAAATTAGAATTTAAAAGTACAAAGGTATAAAAGTATACAACACTCATATATATGTATATCAGACTTGACAATGGTGTGGCAGAATTATTTGATCTTTGTATAGCGGTATCATTGATAATATTAGTTTTGGTGTGGTCAGTAACAGTACGGTAATATTTGCTCCTTGTACAGCAGGTATTATGTGGTCACAGTACGACCATTATATAGAGGAATCATCCATAGAACATTGTCTTACATCTATTAGTATGGCTTTCTGTGTGTACTGTACATTACTTTATATAAATACATATTTACAGACCCTAGTGGTGCCGCTGTTGTGCTGGCCTGATGGAGGGGCGGGGCATGATTTTGTTAGGTGAAGTGTAGTTAGAGGCGTGTCCTGGTGTGATGTGATTTATTTGTGTGTGGTTGGAGGGGTGGCCTAATGTGTCCCTCTTTGCAATCTCCAAAAGTTGGGAGGTATGCACCTTGTCACCAGCAGGAACGATCAGGGGAGGTCTCTTTTTGTCTGCTTGGGCCTTCATGCGAACAAACGCCTGTTGCAGGGACTGGCATGTCTGATCCCAGATGGTCATTAGGTTCCGGACCAGGTTCTCCACGGCAGGAACCTCAGAAGACATCGAGAGAGGAAGTGGTGAGCAGAGATGCTGTCCATAGACAATAAAGAAGGGAGAGGCACCAGCAGACTCCGAATCCAAGGAATTATACGAGAACTCAGTCCATGGTAACAGGCTGGCCCATTCATCTTGATGGGTAATGGCTGTAGCAGACCTGCTGGCTTGAGGCGAGGCTGCTTGTTAGAGGCACAACTAGTACAAGATTCAACGAACTCATGAACATCCATAAAGATCAGGCCACCAATAAAAACGAGATATTAGAGAACAAGATTTTTGCACCCCAGGATATCTGGCAACTCAAGAGCAATGACCCCATATTAGTATCCTCTTCTGGAGCGCGGGGTACATGTACGTCTTGCCCAGAGGAACATACTGTAGGTCGACGGGAGCAGCAGAGATGGTGCAGTGTGACACGAATTGCATATAATAGTTGATAAAACCCGGAAAACGCTGTATGGCCCGAAGGCTGATGGGCCGCGGCCACTGCAGGCTGGCAGACAATTTAGCGGGGTCCATCTGCAGACCCTTGTCCAAAATTATATAGCCAAGAAATGGGAGACTGCTCTGGTGGAAGAGGCACTTCTCTAGCTTGGCATAGAGGCGATTATTCCCTCGGCGCCTCAGAATCTGGTGCACGTGAATCTGGTGGGACTCTGGATCAGGTTAGAAAACTAGGATATCATCCAGATACAAAATAAGAGGTTCCTGAATATGTCATTGATGAATTTATGGAAGACCGCCGGTTATTATCAAGAGTGTTGAAGGCCTTCTCCCACTAGTCCTCCTAATGCAGTGATGGGCAGCCTTTTGAGCTTGGTGTTTCAAAATTCTCCAAAACACGGAGCATAACTTGGGTGGTGTGTCACTTCAAGAAAAAAAACATAATTTTGTGATATTTATAGACCATGGCCAAATGTGACCACCACATGTGACTATAAGTTGTACACAGGCTCTGAAGACATATGTTACCTCCATACAGTGACCAGATAGTGATAGAATATTTGTATGTAGATGCTCTGCAGAAATATAAGTGATTACACTCAAGTTACATTTAGTGACCTACAGGAGACGTCTTTTCTGATCGGAGTTGTTCACTTTCCCTTCTCTTCTCTATCCAGCCCAGACCACCATGATGACTTCTCCCGGCCATGACTCATCTCTGCAGAATTTAACACACAAACATTTTAGAATCCTCCCTTTTCCAGCATATATATACCTACCTAATGGGGGTTTATATAACTCCTTTCCTAATGGGGGTTTATACAGGAAAGTATGGTGACGCCCAATTAGTCCCCGGCGCCGCCGCTATCCGCTGCCGCCGCCGATCGTTGGGGTCCTAAGCCGCTACCAGTCGCTAAGCTATCGGCTTAGGGGCTTAGGACCTTGGCGACGGCAGCGGTGGTGGGACTAACTGTATGTGCGTCCGCCGGACGCACATACAGTTAGATGCTTACACGCGAGCAGAGAGCTCCACGGAGTAATCAGTGGCCGCAGTCAGGATGCGGCTACCTGTGCGCAGCCGGAGTGCACGGCGCGTGTGCCGTCATCACAGCTGCTTGCAGCGCAGCCTGGTTGACCGTCACGCCGCGGAAGAAAAGACCGGGAGCTAGCGACACAGCGGCAGGGAGCGAGGTCAGGTAAGTGCAGTCAAGGGTATACTTGGTTAAATTATTCATAGGCGGCTATTCATGCTGGGGCTATTAAACTATTGGTTATATGTGCAGGAGGGATGCTATTAGCTACTGTTTATACTGTGCGGGAGGGGAGGCTATTATCTATTGTTTATATGTGCAGAAGGGGGGGGCAGTTATCATAATGTTATATGTGCAGGAGGAGGGCTGTTATCAAACTAGTTATATGTGCAGGAGGGGGCTATATCAGCTGTTTATATGTGGCATGGGAGGGCGGCTATTATCTACTCGTTATAATGTGCAGGGATGGCGGCTAATTATCATTGTTATATTGTGCAGGAGGGGGCTAATATCTAATGGGGGGGTGGGGGGGGGGGGGGGGGGGGGGGGGGGGGAGGGGGGTGTTATAATGTGCAGGAGGGGCTATTATCTAACTGTTATATGCTGCAGGGAAAGGGGGGCGTAAATTATCTATTGTTATAGTGCAGGGAGAGGGCTATTATCTAAATTTGTTATATGTGCATGGAGGGGGGCTGTTATCTACTGTTATAGGTGTGCAGGAGGGGGGCTATTATCTGATTGTTTATATGTTGCAGGGAGGGGGGCTGTTAAATCCTACTGATTATAATGTGCAAGGGAGTGGGGGCTAATTATCTACTGTGTATATGGCAGGGAGGGATGCTAATTATCTATATCGAATTAGATGTGCACGGGAGGGGGCTAATTATATCTTTTGCTTATAGTAGTGGCAGAGGAAGGTGGGGGCTAATTATGCTATTAGTTATATGCTGGCAGGGAGGGAGGGCTATAACTACTCGTTATAAGTGCAGGGAGGGGGCTATATCTTATAGTATATATGTGGCAGGAAGGGGGGAGCTGTTATCTCATCTATTGTTATAATGTCGCGGCAGGGAGGGGGAGCTATTATCTACTGTTATATGTGCATGGGAAGGGGGGCTATTATCTACGTTATATAGTGGCGTGAAGGGGGCTGTTATCATATTGTTAATATGCAGGAAGCGAGGCTGGTATCTATGGTTATATGTGCAGGGAGGGGGAGCTATTATCTACTGTTAGAAATGTGCATGAGAGAGGGGGCAATTATCTACTGTTCTACTGTGCGATGGGAGAGGGGGCTATTATTCTTATTGTTATATGTGCAGGCGAGGGGGGCTATTATCTATGTTATAAACTGTGCAGGGAGGGGCTCATGTATCTACTGTTATTCTGTGCAAGGAGGGGGGCAATATCTATTGTTATAGATGTGCAGGAAGGGGGCTGTATCTAATGTTAAAATGTGCAGAGAGGGGGCGCTAATTATCTACTGTTATATTGCAGGGAGGGGGGCTAATTATCTAACTGTTTAATGTGCAGGAAGCGGGGGGCTATTATCTAATGTAATATGTGAAGGGAGGAGGGCTGTTATCACTTGTTAAATGTGCAGGGAGGGGGGCCTATTATTCTAACATGTTATACTTGCACGGAGGCAGGGGCTATTAATCTAACTGTTCTATATCTGTGCAGGGAGGAGGCTAATATATCTATCTGTTATAATGTTCGCCAGGGAGGGATGCTATTAATCTACCTGTCAGATGTGCAGGGAGGGGATGCCAATAACCCTACAGTTAATAAATGTGCAGTGGAGAGGGAGGCTGTTATCTACTGTATATGTGCAGGGAGGGGGGCTATTATCTAATGTTATAATTGTGCAAGCGGAGGGGGGCTATTATCTATTGTTATAATAGTCTCCAGGGAGGAGGGCCAATTATCTATTTTTATAATGTGCAAGGTGCAGGGGCTATTAACATATTGCTTATATGTGCAGCAAGGGGAGGGGGGCTAATTTCTACTGACTTCATAAAGTGGCACGGAGGGGTGCTATTATCTACTGGATAGTGCAGGAGGGGGGCTATTATCTACTGTATATAGTGTTGACAGGGAGGGGGGCTCAATTATCTATTTTTTTATGTGCAGGGAGGGGGGGCTGTTATGCTACTGATATAATGTGCAGGGAAGGAGGGCTAATCTATCTACTGTTCAAATGTCAGGGAGGGGGGCTATAGCTACTATTATATGTGCAGGAAGGGTGAGCTATTATTCTACTTATATACGAGCAGGGAGGAGGCTATAATCTACCTCTACATATGTGCTGTGAGCTATAAGCTACCTACAATATGTGCTTTGAGGCACTATTAAAGCTACCTACATAGGTGCTGTGAGGCCTATAGAGCTACCTAATATACACGTGCGTGTTGGGCCTAAAGCCTATCTTAAGTACCGTTGCTGGGGGACCTAAACCTGCCTATATACAGCTGGGGGACCTAAAACCTGCCTATAGACCTGCTGGGGGACCTAGGACCTGCCTATATACCTGCTAGAGGGACCTAAACCTGTCCTATATACCTGCCTGGGGGATCTAAACCTTGCCTATATACGCTACTGGGGGATCATAAATTAACTTGCTATATACCTACTGGGAGGACTCCTCTTACCCTGCCCATATACCTGCTGGGACCTAAACCTGCCTATATAGTACTGTGGGATCCAAACCTGCCCATATACCTGCTGGGGAGATCCAGTAACCTTCCTATATAGCTGTCTCGGGGGATCACAATAAACACTACTCACTACCTACTGGGTAAGATATATAAAAGTATATGTCCTTAAGAACCCACACTACTGGGGTGCTCATATAAATTCAGCTTGGGGACCTCTTTTACCTCACTCCTTGGGGGACACATAAATTACTGCGTTGTGAGTCGCTAACAGCGTTTAACCGGTTGTTAACGGCCTCACGCTCAAGTCACTTGATAAGAGTTAGCAAATCGACTCAACAAGAACTCCAGTTCGGATGTTAAGCCCAGTTTGTTAAGGAGCCATCAAAGTCGTATTGTTAAGACCTTAGCGTCGACTCCGGGACTAGCGCTGGAAAACCGTCCTTTTTAGATTGAAAGTTTATTATACAGTGCCTTGCGACAGTAGTCTCTGACCCTTTGAACTTTCAACTTTTGCTCACAATTTCAGCGCTTCAAACATAAAGATATAAAAATGTTTAAATTTTTTGTGCAGAATCAACAAGGTGGGAACACAATTGTGAAGTGGAACGAAATTTATTGGGATAGTTTTAAACTTTTGTAATAAATAAAAAACGAAACAGTGGGGCGTGGCGAAAATATTCGGTCCCTTGAAGTAATTACCTTGTAGCCGCCCACCTTAGTATGCTGCGATATATAGCTGCAAGTCGCTTGGGGTATGTCTACCCATTTTGCACATCGAGAGACATGAATTCTTGCCCATTCTTTCCTGAGCGCACAGCTAGAGCTCAGTGAGGTTGGATAGGAGAGCGTTTGGAGCAAGCTGGAGCATCAGTGAGGTTGGAGTGGAGAGCGTTAGTGATCCAGCAGCAGGAGCTCAGTGAGGGTTGGATGGAGAGCGTTTTGTCGAACAGCTTAGGGAGCTCAGTGAGGTTGGAGATGGAGAGCGTTGTATAGCATGTCTGGAGGCTTCATTGAGGTTGGAGGGGAGACGCGTTTGTGAACAGCTGGAAGCTCAGTGAGTGTTGGCTGGAGGAGCGTTTGTGAAACAGCTGGAGCTGCATTGAAAGGTTGGATGGAGCAGCGTTTGTGCGCAGCTGGAGCTCAGTGAGGTTGGATAGAGAGCGATGTGAGCACGCTGGAGCTCAGTGAGGTTGATGGAGAGCGTTTGTGAACAGTCAGAGCTCAGTGAGTGTTTGGATGGAGATGTTTGTAAGCACAGGAGCTCAGTGAGGTTGGATGGTGAGTGTTTGTGAGCAGCTGAGCTCAGTGAGGGTGATGGAGCAGTGGATCTTGTGAACAGCTGGAGCTCAGTGAGGTTTGAATTGGAGAGTGTTTGTGGAACAGAGCTGAGACTATCATGTGGAGGTTGATGGAGAGCGAGTTATTGTGAAGACAGCAAGTGAGGCCTTCAGTTGAGGTTGGAAACTGGAATGGAGAATGATTTGTGAGCAGCAGGAGCTCAGTGAGGTTGGATGGAGAATGCGTGTTGAGCAGCTGAGCTCAGTGAGGGTGAGTGGAGAGTGTAATTGTGAACATGCTGGAACTCAGTAGAGGTTTATGGAGAAGTGTATTGTGAACACTTGGGACTCATCAAGTGAGGGTGGCATGGAGAGCGTATGTGAACAGCTGAGCTCATCAGTGAGGTTGGATGGAGACTATGTTGTGAACAGCTGGAGAGCTCAGTGAGGATGGATGGAGAGCGGGTTCGTGAACCAGCTGGAGCTCAGTGAGGTTTGGATGGAGTAGGCGTTTGTGAACAGCTGACTTCAGTTGAGTGGACTGGAGAGCATTTTGTTAACAAGCTGGAGCTCAGTGTGAGTTTGGATGGAAGCGCGTTTTGTGAGCAGCTGGAGCTCAGTGAGGATTGGATGGAGAGCATTATGTGAGCATCTGGAGCTCAGTGAGGTTGGATGGAGAGCGTTTGTGCGAACAGCAGTTTTTCAGCTCTTTCCACAATTCTCCATGGATTCAGGTCTGGACTGTGACTTTATCGGCCAGTCTAACACACCTGGAGATGTTATTTGTGAACCTTGCCATGGTAGATTTTTGCTTATATGGTTGGGATCAATGTCTTGTTGGAAGATAAATCTCCGTCCAGTCGCAGGTCTTATTAGCAACTCCAACAGGTTTTCTTCCAGATGGTCCTGTATTTGGCATCATCCATCTTCCCATCAATTGTAGCCATCTATCCCTGTCCCTGCAGAAGAAAAGCCCCAAAATCCATGATGCTGCCCCTCATCATGTGTAGACAGATGGGGATGAGTGTGATCAGTGGGGAATGAGCTGTGTTGCTTTTATGCCAAACCATATGCTTTTGCATTGTGCCCAAAAGTATGGATTTGGTTTCATCTGAGCAAGAGCCTTTTGTCCCAACCTGTTGGCTGTCCTCCTCCAGGCGGGGCCCATTTCTTCCACAGGTTTGGTGTCTCCATACGCGGCTTGTTGCAAACTTAAACTAGAACTTTTTATGGATATCTTTGAGAAAATGGCTTTCTTCTTGCCATTTCAAGATTTTGGGGTAGTGTGCACCTGATTGATGTCCTAACTGGACAGACTCTCCCACCTCAGCTGTAGATCCTAGTGCGCAGTCACATGGGGGCCTCTTGCTGCATCTCAGATCAGTCCTGCTCCTTGAGATGAAAGTATTAGAGGGACAACCGGGTCTTGTAGATTTGCAGTGGTCTGAAACTCCTTCCATCATCAAATATGAACGCTTGCACTGTGCACCTTGGGATGTATTAAAGATTGGAAAGCTATATTGTATCCAAATCGGGCTTTAAACTCTCCACAACATAGTCATCACGGGACCTGCCTTGTGTGTTCCTTGGTCTTCATGAATGCTCTCTGTGCGCTTAAACAGAACCCTGAGACATCACAGAGCATGTCTGCATTTATACGGAGAACTTGATTACAACGACCGGTGGATTATATATATCATTATAATTTAATCATCGCACTTTAGACAACTATGGATCATTCAGTAGGATCCAAACTGAACTTCTGGAAGTTGAGTTTGCTGCACTGAAAGTAAAAGGGAACCGAATAATTTGCACGCCCCACTTTTCAGTTTTCTATTGTTTACAAAAGTTTAAAATATCCAATAAATTTCGTTCCACTTCACAATTGTGTCCCACTTGTTGATTCTGCACAAAAAAATTAAATTTTATATCTGTGTGTGTGAATCCTGAAATGTAGCAAAAGGTTGAAAAGTTCAAGGGTGCCAAATACTTTCGCAAGGCACTGTATTATAAACTTTCAACTAAAAAGACATCCAGCGCAATCATTACAGTCCATTTAAAGGAGTTCTTTTCTGGGCAAACTGTAGAAAATCTTCACACATTCTGGATGTATATATAGTTATTGTCTTTTATAATAATTTGGGTTGCATATCAGCTTTTTTATGTGACTTTTTTCTTTATTTATAAAGATTTAATAAATAACATAGTCTGCAAAAGCCACCACTAGGGGGAGCCTTCTACATACAATGTATACACTGATGAGGCGTGCAGGTACAGTAGCTCCTATGTTCCCTCTAATGAAGACTGCAGGGATGTAATTTTATAAACAGTGGCGTAGTTACAGAGGTTGCAGCAGTCGCATTTGCGACCAGGCCCTTGAGCCAGGGGAGCCCACAGGCCCCCTCTCACCACTCAGCTGCATCGCTGGGTCACATAGACCCAGCAATTTAGCGATCGTCACCTGTGCATTTTATATCTTTATGTTTGAAGCCTGAAATGTGGCAAAAGGTTGAAAAGTTCAAGGGGGCCGAATATTTTCGCATAGTTTCAGCTGTAGCTGGCCTTCATCAGGGACCAACATGTGGGGAAGAGCAGGAGTGCAAGAGAGTCATCCTGGAGAATATTCAGAGACATACCGTGTGCTCAAATGCAGCCAAATTGATTGGTGGGTGTTTCATAATACAGATGGACAATGACCCAAAACATCAAGTCAAAGCAAATTTTATTAAAGCAAATAAGTGGAATATTGCTCAATGGCCAAGTCAGTCACCTTAACTCCGCCTATTTGAGAATGCACTTCTGAAACCCCCACAAACAAACCGCACCTTAACGGGATTCTGTTGCCAATTTTTTTTTTTTTTACTTATTAAATCAAGACCCTGATCATATGCTTTTCCTCTCAGTCGTTTTTATTTCCTGATTGTAGATTTCTCTATTCGGCCGTCTATATATGACTGTGGGGAAGACATTCTTGCTTGCACTGCTTTAACAGCAGTCAGAGAGATACTTTACAGCAGCTTCATGCACATAGGATTCTTAAGACAGATTCTGTCCCATAGACTTGTATAGGGAGTTTTCATGTGAAGGGAGGGGAGAGGGGGAGCTGTGACATCTCCTCTTGTGACTGGTGGACTCTGTGCTATCTGTACACAATGGTATCTCCTTTCAGCTTGACCCTGCTTTTACTGATAATGAGCCGACTGCTGAAAAGCTCTCTAAACAGAACAGGAAGTGTCAGACGATTATTAGGCCTAGTGGCCAAAGTGAAAACTGCAGGACTTAAGAATTATTAAAAAATATTGAAAGTGATCTGGAAAATTAAAAAAACATAACCAAAAATTCCTACAAAATGTGATTAACATAAAAATGTGAGTTAAACAATAAGTCATTTTTTGATGACATTCCCTTTAAAACTGATGCAGCCAAAGCCTGGCAGAGCATAAAAAAGGAGGAAACACAGCGTCTGGTGATGTCTATGAGTTCAAGATTTCAGGCCGCCATTGCCATCAAAGGGTTTTCAATCAGGTATTAGAAATTAACATTTTATTTACAATTATTTAATTTGTCCAATTACTTTTGGCCCTTTGAAAACAAGTTGGCGCATGTTAAGGAGCTGAAACTCCTAAACCCTTCATCCAATTTTTCTGTGGATTCTCTCAAATGAAAGCTGAAAGTCACAACTTTTCGGTTCGCATGAACCTTTCTCAGTGTAGTTGTTAGAAGAGTATGGACTGGTGCCGGGAGCGAGACGAAACATTGAGTATGGCTATTATACTTCTATATATTGGTTGCCACAGAGGTCATCCAGGGCAGAGAACAACTACAAAGTCCAAGAGGTTCCTGTGATCAAAAACACCGTCGCATTGTGGATCCTTGCCTTAAAATCAAAGGTCTACCGCTTATTCTACACTTCTACCAGAGCCATTATTGGAATTCTGCATCTCTTTTCCACAACGTGGTTCACAGACTCAGAAGAATCCAAACTCTCTCCACCTCAAAGCATACAGTGGTCAATACGTCTACAAGATAAGGCAGAATACCAGACGGCCCCATCCTATGTGGAATCTCCTATAATAGGAACTTTCATTTTTTCCCCTTCTTTTATCCTTCACCTTTGTTGTTTGTACATTGAGCCGACATAATTAATAAGGTTCCTTTTTTACTTCAACCTGTCAATTTTGTGTGCTGGTGATCCTCTACTCTACTGTTTGTCTAAGAAACCCTGCAGAATGTAACGCGTCTTCAAAACTATCTTCATTTTTTTCGTTTTCAAACAACCCAAACTTTAAAGAAACCCCATTGATCAGCTTCATTGTGCGCTAAAAGAAATGACAAGGAACCTCTGTTGCCTTCTTTGGTATAATGAGCGGTAGGATGAGTGTTGAGATCTCTAGTTCTAAATCCTTGAAGAACATAAGAATTGAGTACATGTAAGTTCACATGTCCATGCTGTATGTGTAGCAGGAATACATTTTTACATTAAGAAATAATTTAGCGTTTTGCAACCTGTGCTTGGACTGGCTCACAGGGGTACAGAGGAAACCCCAGGTGAGCCCCTAGTTATTGTGGACCTCTGGGTATCACAAGTCTGATTTCTTTGGTATATTGAGCGGTATGATGAGTGTTGAGATCTCTAGTTCTAAATTCTTGAAGAACATAAGAATTGAGTACATGTAAGTTCACATGTCTATGCTGTATGTGTAGCAGGAATACATTTTTACATTAAGAAATAATTTAGCGTTCTGCAACCTGTGCTTGGACTGGCTCACAGGGGTATAGAGGAAACCCCAGGTGAGCCCCTAGACATTGTGGACCTCTGGGTATCACAAGTCTGAGACTGCTTTTTAGGGAGAAAGGCAGAGAAAGATGCAGATAACAAGAGACATGTATAGTAGCTGTAGAGATGGACGTAAGAATCAACTCAACTGGTGGGCCCCAGAATCAACTTCACAGGTGAACCCAAACTCAACTGGTGAACTCTAAGGCTATGTTCACACGGCTTATTTTGGGACGTATCTCGCCCTGTATTTCGCGCCATATTGCGCGAAATATGGGGCGAGATATGTTCCAGTCATTACGGTAATCCACAGTTCTCATAGAGAACTATGGATTACGGCTTCTCTCCCTCCTCGCACAATACGGCGAGCGGGGAGAGAAGTTACATGTCAATTATTTACGGCATGTACGTGCCGAGAATAATGAATGTCTATGGGGCCGGCAGGCTGACGGAACCCCGCCCCGCCCCCGAACACACGCCGTAATTGCGGGGCGAAATACGTCCCCACAATTATGTCATGTGAACACAGCCTAAGAAGCAACTCCACTGGTGGACTCTGATAACCAACTCAACTTGTGGACCCCAGAGTCAACTCCACTGCTGGATCCAGGGCACTCTAGTTCAACACTGCTTTTCAGCTGTTGCCTGCGAATGCTTGAGGTTGTAGTTCTGTTACAACTGCAGAGGTTAAAGAAGCCTGCAGTAAAACAAAACCTGCTGTGGTTGTAGGCTTGCTTGTGAATATACAGACACCTGAACATGATATCATTACAGAACCATAGGTGTTATATGGACTTGTGCCCCCTTTTGTGGTTGTAACCACCCCCAAAGTTCACCATGACATCTCAGGACCCTAACAACACACAAAATCCACATTCATCCCCATAAACCACCTCTAGGTCTCTGACGCCCCTCAGAGGCCAAAAAACAGGAAAGGTAGGTGGAACTTGTCTTCCCTGCAGCAAGTGCTCTCTCCTGCCACTCTCTGAAGCAACCCTTGGCTCCAGCTATCACCCCCTCTCCCTCCCTATTACGCCTTGTCATTTGGAACCCCCACCCCACAGTGTGCCCGGTGTCCAGCTCTATTCTTAAATGTTGTAAAAAATGCTGTAATATTAAAATAACTCTCAAAATAACTCACCAAGCCCTAAAAAAGCAACTACGCTTTCCTCCACATTTGATAGTAGGTATTATATATTCGCAAAAGTAGCATTGTTCAGACATTGGCCAAACCCATATTTCTCTAACAGACTGGCAGATAGTGAAGGATGATTTCTGACTCTGGAGAACACGCTCCCATTGCTTCAGAGTCCAGTAGTTGACGCCTTATCCAACTCCAGCCAATAGCTGGTATTACTTATGGGCAGTGTCAGGCTGAGGTGCATGAGGCCCACCAATGGAGTTGATTCTGGGGACCCACCAGTGGAGTTGATTCTTTGGCCCCACCAATAGAGTTGATTCTTGGGTCCCACCATTGGAGTTGTTTCTTGGAGCCCAGTAGTGTAGATTATTGGGGCCCACCAGTGGAGTTGATTCTTTGGGCCCGTCAATGGAGTAGATTATTGGGGCCCACCAGTGGAGCTGATTCTTATGGCCCACCAGTGGAATTGATACTTAGGGCCCACCTGTGGAGTTGATTCTTGAGCCCACCAGGGGAGTTGATTCTTGGGGTCCACCAGTGGAGTTGCTTCTTGGGGCCCACCAGTGGAGTTGATTCTTGGGGTCCACCAGTGGAGTGGTGTCTTGTGGTCCACTAGTGGATTTGAATTTTGGGGCCCACCATTGGAGTTGATTCTTAGGGGCCAACCAGTGAAACAGATTTTTGGCCCCCAACAGTGGAGTTGATTCTTGGGGTGACCAAGTAGAGTTGATTCTGGGGGTCCACCAGTGGAGTTGATACTTTGGGCAAGACACATGATTGCACATGTGTCTTGCTTTTTGTCTCTCTTTTTCTGTCTCTCTCCCTTAACAACAGCCCCAGACTGCCGTGCCCAGGCCCTACTATACCCAAGGGCCTGCCGGGGGGTTCCCCTATCCACCTGGGGGTCAGTCCAAGCCTGCTCATGGAAAACTTTGGCTTGCGTGCAGATACTTGACTGTGGAATCCCATTTCATGTTACTTCCAGAGGCGGTTGCAGTGAGTGATGAAACAGAAGATAGATCATTTTGGATATGCCACGTGTTGAAGGACTCAGCGGTCCTGTTCTGTGGTCTAGAGCTTTATGACTGCAGTAGATGTTTCTGCTTGACAGTAAGCAGGTTGATATCCTTGTACTTTTGGCCATAAAGTATGCAAGTGATAGATTTGCAGCGTTGAGATCTGTCTGCCGCCTGGTCAGTCTGCTGACTATATGCAGCTGGTTTCATGGAAATGTAGGTTATGTGCGTATAAGATTTACTCTTTTAGCCAAGAGCAACTGTGATGTTTGTAATGAAGAGGATGGCAACATTCCCAGTGATTTTACAGGAAATAAACTGTCACATTACAATATACACAAGTCTGTCTTTCCAGCTTGATGTCAGTTTTGGCACCAATCACAACAGAGCCAGTCTAAATATTTTCAGCGGTTGTATTTCATTATTGAGGATCAATATCAAAAATGGACATTGATATCTGTAGAACAATATCTGAATAGACATAGAACGTTTCTCTTAAAGGGGTTGTCTCACTACAGACATTGATGGCATATCGCTAGGATATGCCATCAATGTTTGATAGCTGCAGGTCCCACCTATAGGACCCAGAACTATCTCCTAAACGAGCCCCAAAATCTCTTTGTTCTGAATGGAGAGGGGGTTGGGACTCTCCCATAGACATGAATGGGAGTTCTGATTACAGACGAACATTGTTGCTTGGCTAAACTCGGAATTCCCATTCATGTCTATGGGAGAGTCCTGACCACCTCTCTGTTCAGAATGGAGAGGTTTCTGGGCTGGTTTAGGAGGTAGGTGCGGGTTCCAGAGGTGGGAGACAATGATTGCCTATCCCAGCAATAGGCAATCATTGTCTAAAGTGAGACAACCTCTTTAAAATTTCTAGCCCTGGATTTCTGGGACATACAATGACCACCTTGGGCACATATGGTTGTGGAGCACCGAGGCAGCTGCTTAGCGCGCCCAGTGGATAAAATGGCCCCGACCAAAGCATAACACTGTTACATACAGAGTAGGAGGCCCAGGCTATGACACAGTTATGGGCCTCAAAAGCAAAGCAGAAAACTCCCCATTGGAAGTGACTTTGAAACCAATCACTGATCACGAGGGTCTATTTCTTATCTGAGTCACAATTAAAGGGGTTGTCTCACCTCAAAGTTTCATAGGATGCATGAATGAAATAATGCTTGCAACGGTGGCAGTAGTGGATCTGCTGGACCACCACAAGCAATGGTGGAAGCCCGCACTAGGGAGCGGAGTCTAAGTAGAACCCGGTTTTCACCAGAGGCCGCCGCAAAGCAGGATGGACATGCTGCGGTGGGAAACTACCAGGTCGCTTCCCTGGCGGGATTTGCTTGCGGTGGCAGCCAAGGGTAAGCGTGGTACAAAATCGGTAAGGTCAGGGCAGGCGGCTGAGGTTCATGGTCGAAGGATGGAAGCGAAGTGGGACGGTACACGGAAAACACAAGACAAGACAGAACGTTTTCTCAATAGGCTCCAAGGGCACTAAAGATCTGACAGAGGACTGCCGGAGGAGGAGCCATTATATAGGGTCAGCGGCGGCAAACGTCAATTACTGGCGTGCTGGCCCTTTAAATCTGAAGAAGCCAGCGTGCGCGCACCCTAGGGAGCAGGGACGCACGCAGCGGCCGATACAGGAATGCAGGGAATGAGGAGCGCGGTCGGGTGAGTACCGGAACCCCGAGGAACGAGGGCGCCCGCAGCCTGGCGCACGGACCGCGGGGCCACTCGCCCCCGGCATCGGGGAACCGGGAGGGGACCGGATGTCCGTGACAGTACCCCCCCCCTTAGACCTCCCCTTCTTTCCAGCCCAGAGGAACCTACGTATAAGCTCCCGGTCCAGAATGTTGTCCTCCGGCTCCCATGAACTTTCCTTGGGCCCGAACCCCTTCCAATCGATGAGAAAATACCGTTTCCCCTTGGACACCTTCATATCCAAGATCTCCTTTACCAGAAAAACGTTAGTGGCATCCGCTTCAGGAGATGGAGGGGCTGTCCACCGAGAAAAACGGTTCATGACCAGAGGCTTGAGAAGGAAAACATGAAAGGATTTCGGGACGCGCATGGAAGGCGGGAGCCGGAGTTTATAGGCCACCGAGTTTATACGTTTAAGCACTTCGAATGGTTCCACGTAGCGGGGTCCCAGTTTATAGCTTGGAATCTTAAGGCAGACATATTTGGCTGATAACCACACCTTATCACCCACAGAAAAAACTGGGGGAGAGCTCCTTCTCTTATCTGCCTGCGCCTTCGTGCGTGCCGAAGCACGAAGCAGTGACTGGCGGGTCAGGGACCAAATGGCCTTCATGTCTCGGACCAACTTATCCGCTGCTGGGACCTCAGACAGGGACGCTAGAGGGAGAGGTGGACAGAGGTGCCTCCCGTACACAATGAAGAAGGGAGAGTCTAGGGAATTATAAGAAAATTCTGCCCATGGAAGCAAGTTGGACCAGTCATTCTGACGCGCCGAGACAAAATGGCGCAAGTAATTCCCCAGGACCTGGTTGACCCTCTTCACCTGATCGTTAGTCTGGGGGTGGTAAGCCGAGGAGAAATTGAGATTCACCTGCAGTTGAGAAGAGAGAGTCCGCCAGAATTTGGAAACAAACTGGACCCCTCGATCCGAGACGATTTGCAGGGGCAACCCGTGCAAACGAAAAATGTGGTGAAAATACAGGTTGGCCAGGCGAGGGGCAGAGGGTAAACCCGGCAACGGGACAAAAGGCGCCATTTTAGAAAACCGATCTGTGACCACCCAGACCACAGTATTACCAGAAGAGGAGGGGAGATTGGTTATAAAATCCATCGCCACGTGAGATAAAGGACTGGTGGGCATGGGCATGGGACGCAGGAGCCGGACCAGTTTGTGGCAAGGCGTTTTGTTACGTGCAAAGGTGACACAGGCCTCAACAAATTCCCTGGCATCCTTAGCGAGGTCCGGCCACCAATAGAACCGTGTGATGAGAAGGCAAGTTTTACGAGCACCGGGATGTCCGGCCACCAACGAGCAGTGTCCCCACTTCAAGATCCTTTGTCAGGAGCTGTGGAGACAAGGCGCTCAGGGGGTATTATGTATTCTGGGGTCACTTCTTCTCCAACTATGTCGGAGGCGCGTGAAAGGGCGTCTGCCTTAACATTCTTTTCCGTGGGACGGAAGTGGATCTGGAAGTTAAGAAGAGCGACCCCCTACCTTGTCGCTGGGCCGTCTGGAGGTACTGGAGGTTCTTGTGATCCGAATAGATACTGATGGGATGCTGAACACCTTCCAGCAGATAACGCCATTCCTCCAGTGCCAGTTTGATGGCTAATAACTCCCGGTCGCCGATCGTGTAATTCCTTTCTGCCAGCGAGAATGTTTTGGAAAAGAAGCCACAAGTGACCGTTTTGCCCGTGGGCCCTTTTTGCGTGAGGACTGCACCGACCCCAACAGACGAGGCGTCTACTTCTAGCGAGAAAGGCTTTGCGGGGTCCGGTCGCGACAAGATGGATGCAGAGGTAAATGCAGTTATTAGTTTCACGAACGCTTCCTCGGCCTCAGAGGGCCAGTTTCCCGGGTTAGCATTCTTCTTCGTGAGGGCCACAATGGGAGCTACCTGTGTAGAAAAGTGCGGGATGAACTGCCGGTAATAGTTGCAAAAACCCAGAAAACGTTGTATGGCCCGAAGACCAACTGGGCGAGGCCATTGCAAGACAACAGACAACTTAGCAGGGTCCATCCGCAACCCTTGGTCAGAAATAATGTCGCCCAGAAATGGAAGGCTAGTTTGATGAAAGACACACTTTCCCAGCTTGGCGTACAGGCGGCTAGCTTGAAGGTGCCTCAGTACCTGGCAAACCTGGACGTGGTGAGTCTCCAGATTGGGTGAGTACACCAAGATGTCGTCCAGGTATGCCACGACACAGGTATAAAGGAGATCTCTGAAGATGTTATTCACGAACTCCTGGAAGACGGCTGGAGTGTCACACAGGCCAAATGGCATGACCAGGTACTCAAAGTGCCCGTCCCTGGTGTTAAAGGCCGTCTTCCACTCATTGCCCTTACGGATACGGACCAGATTGTAGGACCCCCTCAAGTCCAACTTGGAGAAGATCTTCGTACCACGCAGGTGATCAAAGAGCTCTGTGATCAGCAGTAGAGGGTACCGATTCTTCACCGTGATCTTATTAAGTGCCCGATAATCGATGCAGGGCCGTAAGGTACCGTCCTTCCTTTCCACGAAGAAAAATCCCGCAACTGCGGGAGAGGAGGATTTTCGTATAAACCCCTTCTGGAGATTTTCCCATATATATTCCGACATGGCTCGTGTTTCGGGAACGGACAAGGGATAGACTCTACCCTGGGAAGGACTGGTACCCGGCAGTAGGTCTATCGGACAATCATATGGGCGATGAGGGGGAAGGGTCTCTGCTTCTTTCTCCGAAAAAACATCAGCAAACTCCTGATATTTAGCAGGTTGGCCGGGTAATGGTTCGCGGGGAGTCGCAAAAGAGCCGGGAAGTACCGGGCGAGGTGCCACCAGACAGCGGTTCAGGCAGTTAGGACCCCAGCGAGTTACTTCCCCCGATATCCATTCTAGAGTAGGAGAGTGGAACCGCAGCCACGGAAGCTCGAAGAGAACTGCCAAAGAGGAGCGTGACAACACGTAGAAGGAGATCTTCTCCTTATACAGGACTCCCACGTGGAGAGACAGCGGCTTGGTGATGAACTGTATAGTGTCACTTAGCAGTTCTCCGCTGACCGAGGAGATCACCAGCGGCTTTTGCAGGCAGACCACTGGGACATGATACTGCAACACTAAGGAGCGTTGGATAAAGTTCCTGGCCGAGCCAGAGTCCAGGAAGGCTAAGACCTGAAACGCAAGCCCAGCATCGGTCACTACCTGTACCGGCATCGTCAGCCGTGGAGAGGAGGAATGTGCACCTAGGTACGCCTCTCCCACAGAAAGGTGCGGGAATTTCCCGGACGTTTGGGACGTTGGGGACAATTACTACGGAAGTGCTCAGGACTGCCACAGCATAGGCACAGGCTACCTAGCTGATGTCGGGCCAATTCTTGCTCTGTGAGTTGAGCCTGGTCGACCTGCATGGGTTTCTCAGTGGGGAATGGTGACGGTGGCATAGGAGACCTCTGAAACACCAGAGCCAGCCGTGGAAACCGGCGTGGCCGGGCTACCTTGTGTTCTCGACAAATCTCTTCTCGCCTTTCATAGAAACGAACTTCAATGTGGGTGGCAACAGGATTAGCTCGCTGAGGGAGGACGGGATGTCTCTAGCGGCCAGCACGTCCTTAACCCTACTTGAAGGTGGTGCACAGGGTGGCCTTGTTCCAGGATAACTCTGAGGCTAAGGTGCGGAACTGCAGTCTCCCACAGACGAGTCCCCCTGGCACAGGTTTAGGAGAGCCATTTCGGCGGATGATGCTCGAGCTGGCTTCTCAAATACACCACGGAATTCCCTGAGGAAAGTCTGTAGATCCGCCATTACCGGGTCGTTCCTATCCCACAGAGGCAGAGGTGTGGCCCATGCCAAGGCCTTCCCGGAAAGCAAACTGACCACGAAGGCCACCTTCGAACGCTCAATGGGAAACTGGTCCACCATCAATTCTATGTGCATGAAGTACTGGGTAATGAAACCCCGGCATTGCTTAGAGTCCGCCTCACACTTCGATGGTAGTGGCAACCGGAGCTTGGGACCCATAGTCATAGGCGGCGTAGCCACGGGTGGAGAAGGTGGCTGCTGTTGGTTCGCCAGGAGATGCTGCAACATGATGGTTAGCTGGTCCAACTGCTGTGCTTGTTGTGCAATCTGTCGCGACTGCTGCGCAATGACAGCTGCAAGGTCCGCTTTACCAGGCAGAGGCACCTTGGCGGGATCCATGGCTGGATCTTACTGTAACGGTGGCAGTAGTGGATCCGCTGGACCACCGCAAGCGATGTTGGAAGCCCACACCAGAGAGCGGAGTCTAAGTAGAACCCGGTTTTCACCAGAGCCCGCCGCAAAGCGGGATGGACTTGCTACGGCGGGAAACTACCAGGTCCCTTCCTCGGCGGGACTTGCTTGCGGTGGCAGCCAAGGGTAAAAATGGTACAAAATTGTAAGGCCGAGTCGTAGTCGGGGACAGGTGGTAAGGTCAGGGCAGGCGGCTCAGGTTCCTGGTGGTACGGTACACGGAAAACACAAGATGAGACAAAACGCTTTCTCAATAGGCTCCAAGGGCACTAAAGATCCGGCAAAGGACTGCCGGAGGAGGAGCCATTATATAGGGTCAGCGGATGGCAACCGCCAATTACCGGCGCTCTGGCCCTTTAAACTTGAAGAATCCGGTGCGCGCGCGCCCTAGGGAGCGGGAACGGGCGCACCGGCCGGCACAGGAATGCAGGGAGTGAGGAGCGCGGTCAGGTGAGTACCGGAACCCCGAGGAACGAGTGCGCACACGGCCCGCCGCTCAGGACCAGGGAAGCTTCTGAGTTAAAGTACACAGCAGTAATTACTGACTTTTGTCTGAAAGATCAGATAACAAACAAGTTCTCACTGTCTGGAGTTCTGTGCCTGGACCTGTGTGATGACTTCACTCCATGCTATCAGATAGATCAACAAGCAGGTGGGGAGAAGTACAGAGGTCGGTCACTTGGGGAACCAGAGAGAGCACAGAAAAAATCACTTGTAGCGCCTTAACAAAAGAAAAACGCAATATATTTGGAAAAACATCTTTATTTAGTGATCCCAACATGTTGAAAGCTAATTTTTGTAGCGAGACAACACCTTTAAATTATTAGATCTTGTCCAATGATAGCAAAAAATGTTGCAACACAAATAAAAGTGGACACCCACATGTTGTGTATGGGTGGAGGGTGTATCATTCCTCTGGTGGGCCCAAGCAATGCCTCAAAACTGACATTGGTAATATGACCATTGCTCTCTCACTGATTCATATGCGGCCCCACTGTATACAATCAGAGGCACATGGTGCAAACTTTTCCTGAATTAAATACTGGAAATCTTCTTTTTTTGCTTCCAAATTAAAAGCACAACAGTGTGGCCGCATAAGGATATGGAGGCAGATTGCAAGTCCGCTACTAGTTTACGTGTTTCCATATTGGATCCTTGATTACAGCTAACCAACACCTGTGGTGTATCCAGTTAAAAACCCTATGGGACCAAAGCACATGCAGTACGACACAGAAAAAAGGGTGAAGGAAGGAAAGAAAAAAGTAAGAAACAAGTAAATTGGGAATAAGAAAGGAAAAAAAAGAAACAAGAAAAACATAAGCATCTTATTCAATGTGCTCCAAATTAATTCTCTACAAATGCACACTTCAATAGAAATACATTAAATCATAGTTCAGGCCTTTGGTCATGCGCGGATCCAATTCCAAAATCCAGAAGGCTTCTCTGCGCCTGACTGCAAACCTCCAGTATCCGCCTCTCCTCGGTGCATTAAAGGGGTTGTCTCACTACATTGATTTGTCCTGTTTTCTTGGTTTCATTTTGAATTCAGGGGCGTGTTTACTGGCTTCCACTAGGCTGCAGTAGAAGCCAGGTCTGTAGCTATAGCGACCAGTGCTGGCAGCCTATCAGGAGAGATCAAACAGGTCTGTAGCTATAGCGACCCGAGGAGCTTATGCAGCCCATACAAGAGGGGATATCTAGGAATAGGTAGCACACTGTTAATGGACACATATTGCAAAGTGACTTGTTTTTGCAAGATCTTTAACATAAAGCGATCCTTGTAGTGAGACAACCCCTTTAACTCTCTCGAGGCCAAAGAAACAGAAGGTAGGCAAATCACCGCCATGTACCTCTACAAAATGCGTTGTTGCACCTGAGACAATCTTTTATTTATGCCATTTATATGCTTCCCAATCCTATTTTCAAATTTTCTAATGGTAGAAGCAATATAATGTTGATCGCAGGCAGTGCAATAAATGGCATAAATGACATCTGTAGTGTCACAATTGATAAATTCTTTTATAGTATAAACTTTATTAGTACATTTGTTAGATTTGTTAGATTTTTCTTTTATCTGACAAAATTCACATATGGCACCTAACTCCTCTGCATTAAAAAATACTTTTTGAGAAAGCCATGTGCGTTCATTATTGTCCGTTGAAGAAACACTGCTAGGTGGTAAAATATTTGCCAGTGTTTTATTTCTTTTGGCTATGCATTTAACCTTTCCCTCGGTTGTAGCCGTAAGTTTTTCATCTTGCCATAATATAGGTACATTTTTATATAAGATATTTTTTAATTTTTTTTATTTTTTGAAAAGTCCTGTTTATTATGCTGTCGAAAAATTCTCCTTTTTCAGGAAACTAGCTTCCCTTAAAGGGGTTATCTCACTACAAGGATTGCTTTTTACATTAAAGATCTTGCAAAAACAAGTCACTTTGCAATATGTGTCCATTAGCAGTGTCCTACCTATTCCTAGATATCCCCTCTTGTATGGGCTGCATCAGCTCCTCAGGTCGTATAGCTACAGACCTGATTTGATCTCTCCTGATAGGCTGCCAGCTGGTTGCTATAGCTACAGACCCGGCTTCTACTGCAGCCTAGTGGAAGCCAGTAAATACACCCCTGAATTCAAAGTGAAACCAAGAAACCTGGACTGAAGTAAGATGAATCAATGTAGTGAGACAACCCCTTTAATCCCAACTCTTGTTGATTTAGCAATATAGTTTGTGTTTTTTTCCTTTAACTTTGTAGCTGGTTTTTTTTATGTCCATTTTGGGTAAGCCCTTGCCTTCAAGCTGATATTAATATTTTATACTTCCTTAGCATAATATTCTTGTTTGGAACATGCTCGTCTAGCTCTAGTATACTCCTCGCCTATATAGAATGCCGCGGGTGACAACTGTGGGCCCTAAGTATGGTGTTACCAGGGCTTTCTATACAGGGCAGTATGGACCTTATGTCTTTCATTCTTAAGAACAACATCCAAGAATGGAATATTGATCTGATTGCATGAAAAAGTGAACTTAAGATTCAATCGATTAGTGTTGAAATAGGAAACCAAGTCTGGTATGGACGCCACATCCCGACCCCACACAATTAAGAGGTCGTCGATGTAGCGCCCGTACCACACAATATCATCCTGAATGTTTTAGGAAGCTTTGTATTTCCAGTATCTTATTCAGGAAAAGTTTGTACTTTGGGTTGATGCTGAAAACCAGGATCTACAAGGAATTCTGGACATAATGGCCAAGAGCCCGAATACTTAATGGGGTAAGCATATAATTTATGCTAGAGGCACATAGGCTTCATCTTACACATTTGCACCACAGAGATCCATTATGTAGCTGCTTTCATGGAGCTTTAAATTGATGCTGTGTATCTTTATATAGGTTGTCAATAGTATTTACTTGTATTCTTTTCTTTTTTTCTGGAAGGACGTTAAATCAGTTTTATTCATTAGCCTTGAATGATTTAATCTCAACACATGGCAGAAAATCTGAATATTTTGTCATAAATAAAAATTAAAGCACTGTTCTCACCGTGATGTTTCACAGACCCTGCTCTTCACAACAAGCTTCAGGCTTCAACTTCCAGTTCAGGCTGTGGGTGGTTCTACAGCTTCAGGCTCCCACTTACTGTTCAGGCTGCAGACAGTTACACAGCTTCAGGCTCCCACTTCCTGTTCAGACTGTGGACGGATGTACAGCTTCTGGCACCACTTCCTGTTCAGCTGTGTGCGGTTTACGCTTCAGGCTGCAACTCCTGTTCAGGCTGTGGGCAGTTCTTCAGCTTCCCGGCTCCCACTTCCCGTTCGGCTGTGGGCAGTTTACAGTTCAGACTCCCCCTTTGTTCAGACTGTGGGGGTTGAAACTTCAGGCTCCCACTTCCTGTTCAGGCTGTTGGGTGGTTCTAAACTTTAGGCTCCCCTTCCGTTCAGGTGTGGGTGGTTTACAGCATCAGGGTCCCTTTCCTGTTCAGGCTGTGGGCGGTCTACAGCTTTCAGGCTCCTCACTTCCTGTTCGGGTGGGGTGGTTCTAAGCTTCAGGCTCCCATTCTCTTCAGGCTTTTGAGCAATTCTACAGCTTCAGGCTCCCACTTCCTGTTCAGGCTGTGGGCAGTTCTACAGCTTCAGGTTCCCACTTCCTGTTCAGGCTGTGGGCAGTTGAACAGCTTCAGACTCCCACTTTCTGTTCAGGCTGTGGGCGATTCTATGAGTTCAGGCTCCCACTTCCAGTTCAGGCTGTGGGTGGTTCTACAGCTTCAGGTTCCCACTTCCTCTTCAGGCTGCGGGCAGTCCCACAGCTTCAGGCTTTGACTTCCTCTTCAGGCTGTGGGTGGTTCTACAGCTTCAGGCTCCCACTTCCTGTTCAGGCTGTGGGTGGTTCTACAGCTTCAGGCTGTAACTTCCTGTTCCTGTTGTGGGCGGTTCTGTAGATTCAGATTCACACTTCCTGTTCAGGCTGTGGGCAGTTGAACAGCTTCAGACTCCCACTTTCTGTTCAGGCAGTGGGCGATTCTATAACTTCAGGCTCCCACTTCCAGTACAGGCTGTAGGTGGTTCTACAGCTTCAGGCTCCCACTTCCTGTTCAGGCTGTGGGCAGTTCTACAGCTTCAGGGTCCCACTTCCTCTTCAGGCTGCGGGCAGTCCCACAGCTTCAGGCTTTGACTTCCTGTTCAGGCTGTGGGTGGTTCTACAGCTTCAGGCTCCCACTTCCCGTTCAGGCTGTGAGCAGTTCTACAGCTTCAGGCCTCCACTTCCTGTTCAGGCTGTGGACGGTTCTACAGCTTCAGGCTCTTACTTCCTGTTCAGGCTGTGGACGATTCTTCAGCTTCAGGCTCACAATTCCTGTTCTGGCTGTGTGTGGTTCTATAACTTCAGGCTCCCACTTCCTGTTCAGGCGGTTTTACAGCAGCAACTGACATTTCAGCTCGGCTATTCCTAGATGAGCCTGATTAAGTGATGTGAATACTGGAGGCTTGTAAACTATAGTGCATAAGACTACACAGCTCTAACTAGTTACAGAAAAATAATGCTCCAGCATATAATGCAGCTCCTTTATTGCGGGTTTAAATCTCCATATATATACATAGACATACAAGCAGGTGCGTTCACCATGCTACTCGTTTTCTGATTCTTTATCACAGCAAGTGTCCGGTGACCTCTTTAAACCTTTTCTTATGTATATATCTTTGTGCTAAAAAGTTAAAGTTTGTCAGTAAATTAGATATAAACAATATTCTGTTTTACTGATAAGACACTGGGAGTGACTCACCATGGTTCAACAGCTGGAGTACTGGGAGTAGAGAGAGGTGGTCGGTAACCTAGAGAAACTTGTGTACACAAGCAAGAGATAAAATTCTAAACAAAGCAAAATCAGAAAAGCAGTGCATTTAGTAATAGTTTACATTTGCCTACGTATGTAAAATATGTAAAGAAACGGATTTTAGCGCCAAAATCCATGGAGAAACGGATGCTAGACCCAAAATCCGTAACAAAAAGATTTTAGCACCGAAATCCGTAAAAAATTTATTTTTAGTGTCAGAAACGAGAGAACGTTATTGCGCCAAAATACGTAGAGAAACGGAGTTTAGTGGCAAAATCCGTAGAGAAACAGATTTTAGCACCAAAATCCGTAGAGAAACAGGTCCTAGCGCCAAAATTTGTAAAAAAGGATTCTAGCAACAAAATCCGCAAAACAATGTATTTTTAGCGTCAGAAACGAGAGAACGTTATTAGCGCCAAAATACGTAGAGAAACGGATTTTAGTGTCAAAATATGTAAAGAAACGGACTTTAGCGGCAAAGTCCGTAAAAAACGTCTTTTTAGTGTTAGAAGCGAGAGAACTTTATTAGCACCAAAATCCGTAAAGAAAAGATTTTTAGCGGCAATATCCATAAAGAAACGGATTTTAGTGCCAAATTCCGTAGAGAAACAGATTGTAGCTCCAAAATCCGTAAAAAAAACGTATTTTTAGCATCAGAAGCGAGAGAATGTTATTAGCGCCAAAATATGTAAAGAAACAGATTTTAGCGCCAAAATCCAGAGAGAAACGTATTTTTAGCACCAGAAGCGAGAGAAGGTTATTAGCGCCAAAATATGTAGAGAAAAGGATTTTAGCGGCAAAATCCATAAAAAATTGTATTTTAGTGCAGAAACAAGAGAACTTTAATAGCGGAAAAAGCTTGAATTGCGCAAAAATCGTTAGCGACAAAAGCATGATCACTTTATTACGAACAAGGACACATCCTCTGGGCTCCACAGTCATGGCTGCCTGCACCCTATCGCTGTGAACACTACAGCAGAGCTGAGCAGGGAGGGCCTGGGAGGAATCTAGTTGAAGATAATCAGACGGGAGTTGTCTCAACTCCCTTATGCATATGGTTTGCTTTACAGCTGTTTCCTGTGTGTCGTGCTCACACACAGTACAGAGCTATCTCTGAAGAGGGCAGTGTTCTGTACACACAGGAATCAGTAATAACTGTCTCTACAAACTCACACTGAAAATAAATGTAACTGAGAATAAAAAGGTGATAAAAAAAAACACACAATACTGAGAGAAAAAAAATTGCGACAAATTCCCTTTAAAACTAATCATTGTGGTGAAAAGAAAAAACTTTAAGCAGCTTTTCTCTGCTATAGTTGCATCCTATAGGTCCTGTATTCAGAGAGCAGGGCTATCCCAGGTCTTCAATATAATCAGTTACTGATGAGATCAAATCCAAAATGTGGCAGAACTTTTTGAGAAAAACACCAATGCATTTTTTTCAGCCAGAAGTGGATTTAAAGGGGTTTTGCCACAAAGTAAAATTGACTTGGGGAGCTTACAAATTAAATAATAAAATTTTCACCTTCTCATTTTTAAAAATTCTCCCCTTTTTGTTTTAGTGCTCCTTTAGGATCCATTTTTTACAGCTTTTCCCAGGGGATAGACCGGGGCAAAGGTTCTCGCCCTGGCCGCACATGCTCAGACTCACCCTTCCTCTCAGCGCTATGAGTGTTAAACCCCCAGGTGCACATCTATCTCCTCGGGACTCCTTAGTAATTAGTCAAAAATGCAAAAAATTAAAAAAAAGAAACCAAAATTGAGGTTTTGGACTGCAAAGAGAAAAAAAAACCCCACAGTTTGGGTTCCTGCAGGGATTTGAATTAGGCCCCTTTGTGTTGGAGTAAAAGTTTTACCCTGAGCAACAATGTTTTTGAACGCTCTTCTAAAAACCTTTTTTTCTAAAGAGGGAAAGGGCCTGGGAGTCTCTGTGGGTCCATGTTTTGCAACCAAAAAACACACCCCCCCCTTCTGAGCACACAATAAAATTGGTCAGGAGGTATAAAATGAGACGTGGAAAAAACCCCTTTAAAAAGGAAGAGAAATAAAATAAAGAATTTTACTTTCCCTAAAAAAGCCGTGTTGAAAGCGTCCTCATGACATTCACAATCCAGAGCCCTGAACTCACTGGTTTCCATATTGAATGGCTTCATCATTAAATATTCACACTTGGCAAATTTGCTTAATGTACTAATTTACAAAGCACAGAAGGCGCTTGACTGCCGGCCCTTGTTTTGACAAAAAGCCCTTTTTATAGAGATGATTTTCCCGGGAAATTTTAAGACGTGCATCTATAAGGAAACTCTGCCCCTTCCCTTCCGTCACCTTCTCGTTAACAGATGCACAAACGTTTTTGGGATTGTTTAAACGTTTCTCCCCTCGAAACTTGCTGCCCCAAAAGGGGTAAATTTTGCAAAAAGGGGTTGCGGTTGACAACGGGGCCCCGATATCATTTAAAATTTTTTGTACTTTTCTTTCCCACTGTTTTCCAAAAGTGCTGGCGCTGTACTCCCTTTTGGGAAAAATAAAGCCCTCCCTTTAATAAAGTGGGGTTTAAACCCGGAAAAAATTGGTAAAAATGTGCCAAAAGTGGTGCACTTTTAGTGCAGCATGTCACAGCATTTTGCAGACACATTTATTCTAGGCACACTGCTCAACATATGGTATCCTTAGCAAAAAGTAGGTGAGGCTTTGTGAGAAAGGTGGCATAATCACAATGCGACCCAAAATCCCAAAAACCCCCCCCCCCCCCCCCCCCCCCCCCCAAAGGTTTGGGGTTTTTCTTGCTACAAAGGAATTTGCTTTTTAAAAAAGAGTGAACACTTTAAAAGAAAAACTTTTCCAAATATATTGGGGTTTTTCATCTTTTTTTGTTAAAGGGGCTACAAGGGGAAATTTTTTTACCTTCTGAGGGTTTTGGGGTTTCCCCCAATTTACCCCACCTGTGCACTCCCTTTCCCCTCTGTTTTGTTCTATCGGATGGGGACGGAAATGGTCAAAACCAACACCCCGGTCAGGGGGCATTTAAGCTTGTGTTTTTATTGATCTTTCAGACAAAAAGGGCTAATTACTTTTTGTTTACTTAGCCCCAGGGAAACTTCTCTGGGCCTCGAGAAGGAAAAATTTTTTCTTTAAACTAGACTTTATAAAAAATAATAAACAGAGATGTCTGAAAACACTGAGGGTCATTTTGCCCAATTACAAAACAGCTTTGGGGGCCCGGAAGTGACGAGCCAAAATTGGCATTTTTTCATCATTGCATTCCTATGAAAAATTTGAGATGAAATTTTTGACAAAATTTTTAAAGCTTTCCCCCAGCCCTTTTCAATGAGTAAAGAAACAAATGTGATAAAACTTGTTTTTTTTTAGGGCTAAGTTTTTCGTTGTATAACTTTTAGACAGTGATATTAAATAAGGGCCATTGTATTTGTAAAAAGGGCTGGGTGGTTGGGGGAATGGCCCCCGGAACCCCTCCAAGGCAAAAAGGCCCATTTAGGCCAAAAAAACCCCCCTTTTTAAGGTTTTTTTCCCTTTAATGAAATTACCCGGGGAGAAAGGAAAAAGCCAAAATGGGGTTTAAAGATTTTGGGAAAAATTGGCCAATTTTTTAAATTAAAAAACTTTTTAAACCACGGGAAACCTTTTTTTGGGGGAAGTCAAAAAGAAGGCCTTTTACCTTCTCATTTTCCTTTTAGGCCCCGTTGCAGTACAACAGTGCGCTCGTTTTCCCGGACCCCATCAATTCAGCACCCACACCCAGCTAACAAGGGGTCCCCTTTCCCTTTCCCACCTCACTGCTCTAAACCCGACTGTTCTCAGTGGCTTCCCCCCACTTTTAGCTTTGGGCCCCCTTGGGAACCCCTTTTCCCTGCCCCCCCCAGTCGTGCCCTTTTTTTTCCCTTTGACACTTTAAAATGACTTTTAAAGGGGGGGCTCCTTTCCCCGGGCCCTTTAGGATTTTTGTTGCTTTTAAAAAATTTTCCCCAAATATTAAAAAAAGTACATGGCTTTCTACCCCTTTTCCCAACGACACCAATAATACTTCCACCCTTCATGGTACTGCCCCCAAATCTGAAGGGGGGCACTTTTTCTCTTCTCCCCACTGTTCCCCTCCTCTGAAATTTACTCTTTAACTGATAAAATCGTCACCAACGCCAAACTTCCCCCTTTTTCACCAGCTGGGCCCCCCCTTCTCCTCCCGCCCGGGCCCCCCCACCCCCCGAGCTTGCTGGGTTGGCTGCCCCGCCCCCTCCTGACTCACAGCCCACTTAACAACCCCCCCGGGCCCCCAAAATGCCTTCCTGAAACTATTAAAAGAACCTGTCACATAGATTATGCCCCCCTTTTCTGGGGGCAGAACCCAAAAAAACGGCAGACTTCTGTTTTTTAGCGCTTGTCCCTTATTCTGTAGATGCCGGGAGTTTTCCCTGTATTTTTTTGCCCAAAACCCGCATTTTTTAGCCAGAAGATCCCTTTTGAAGAGTCCTTTTAAAGAGGGGAGTTTTTTTTTAAAACCCGGCCCCAATCGGGGGCTAGCCCCGCCCCCAACAAAACTGAAAAAACCCCATTACTTTGAATAGGGAGAAACTTTTGAAAACTGTAAGTGGGCGGGGCTAGCCTTTGGTGGGCGGGGCTAACACCTGTTCATTAATAAGATATGAGGGGTAAATGCTCTAAAACTGCTGCATCTTACAGACTAAGGGACACAAAGCTGGAAACAGCAGGTCTGACACTAGCTTGTGCTGCCCTCAGCAAGGGGGGCACAACCTATGTGACAGGTTCCCTTTAACTGTTCCCGTGCCATAACCAGGTCATCTTACTCCCTGGTTTCCCTTGGTAACTCACTATTAAAATCCCAAACCCCTTACATTCTACATCAACTGTGCCAAATGTAGCTTGGTGGTGAGCACTTTTGGCATGCAGCACTGAGGTCCACAGTTTGCATGTTCTCCTGGTGTTTGTGTAGGCTTCCTCTGAGTATTACAGTTTTCCCTTCACTCCTAAAAACATACTGATTGGTTAAAGGGGTTTTGCCACCATAGACTTTGGTGGCATATTGTTAGAATATACCATCAAAATCTAATAATAATGGGAACAGGGCCCTGAAAGTTACAGAGCAGACTGGAGAGCTGGCCGCGTGTGCACAGTTACTCACCATTCTGTTCTATGGGAGTACTCGTGAACTCCCATAGAGCTCGGACCCCCAATAGAACAGAACAGTCTGCTCTTTAATTTTGATGGCATATCACTAACATGTACCATCAAGGTCTGATAGGTGCGGGTCCCACCTCTACCACCTGCACTTATCTTGGGAAAACTCCTTTAAAATAGAATTTACCCTGTGAGCCCCAATTGGAACAGGGACCAATGTGATTAATTACATTCTCTGTACAGCACTATGGAATATAATGGTGCTATATAAATACGGGCATAGTTGCAAGTTTCAAACAACAATATCTTTATTCAGTTAATTTTTTATCAATTAACAAAATGCAAAATAAATGAACAAAATAAATATCAAAATAAAATCAATATTCAGTGTGATCGCCCTTTGCCTCGTCTTCTAGAGACACTTGTAAGCAGTTTTTAAAGGAACTCAGCAGGGAGGTTCTTCCAAACATCTTGGAGAAGAAAACACAGATATTCTGTGGATGTCGCTGCTCAAATCCTTCTGTAATCTTCCTCTTCGTGTAATCTAAGACAAACTGGATAATGCTGAGATTAGGGCTCTGTGGGGCCACATCATCACTTCCAGATCTCCAGAGGCAAATGGTGCTCACATTAAATATTGATTTCTTCTTGATTTCTCTTTTGTTCATTCACTTTACATTTTGTTAATTGATAAATATATCAATACACGGTCGAGTCACATTATTATGACCAATATCTAGCCCTTTAAGGTCTAAGCCTGTTTTGGAGTTAAGGACCAAGCCCTTTTTTTCAAATCTGACATGTGCCACTTTATCTATGATTAACTTTTCAACACTTTTACCTATCCATGTGATTCAGAGATTGTTTTCTCGTGACACATTGTGCTTTAATTTAGCAATTAATTTTGGTCGATAAAATCCTTGTTTAGGTGTGAAAAATATCGAAATTTTGTTGAAAATTTGGGAAAAAAATTTACCTTTTTTCAAATTTAAAAAAATTTTCTGTGTGCAAACACATAGCACACCAAACAAAATATAAATAATGCACCCCCATATGTCTATTTGTTTGGGCAATATTTTTTTAAACATCCTATATTTTTTAAACTTGGGGGGTTTTAAAAAATTTATAAAAAAATTTTTAAATTTTTCAAGAAAATTTGCAGAACAATTTTTTTTTGGCCCCAAAACCACTTCTGATTTGGTTTTGGGGGGGCTTGAAATTTAAAACCCCCAAAAACTCCATTTCAGAAACTAAAAACCCCTTAACATAGTCAAAACAGCATTTTAGGAATTTTATTAACCCTTTGGGGTATTTCGCAAAATTAAAAAAGTGAAAGTGAAAATTTTCAAAATTTTTAATTTTTGCAATTTCCGATTTTTTCATTATTCATTGGGGAACCCCTTTTAGTTTTTTACCAAGAAATGTAACCAAAAATATTCTCCTTATTATGTAGTTTTTAGAAATACCCCACTTGGGGGCCCATATCCTTTTTTGACTTTTCCATACCCAGAATTAAAGGGAGCACCTTCTTGTTTTAGAATATTTTTCAGGCTTTATTGGGTATTGAGGGCAGACAATGTGGGAACAAAATTTAAAAACTGCTTTTTAACTGATCAGACCTAAAAAATAAGTGGGGGAACGGGGGACGGGCAATGAAAGGGGTTAATTTTTTTGTGTTTTTCACGTATGAGCCGTGATATCACTTGCAGAAAATTGCGGGAACTTTGAAATGGAAAACTGTCTGATCAGACAGCTCCCACAAATAGATCACGGGGGCAGTAAAGTTTAGGCAGTGAGGTTAATAAAGTTTCAGGCATGACACGCAATCACAGCACAAGCACAGGCCCAGCACAGAAAATACCACCCTCCTCTCCCACACAGAGCAAACCCCAGGACAGGATCCTGTAATGGGAGTCGCAGATGATCCAATCCCGGATCCCCACTGGGGGTCACAGCACTCCTGTGATTGATCACCTTCTTTTGTAATGTTAATTAGCTGCAAAACAGCAATTACATAAGCTTTTATTTTACTCGCACAGGGAACAGAAACTTCATGACTTCCTGGGAAAGTCAGGGGGCATTAAAAGGCTGAACCATGACGTTCAGGGAAATCAGGGGCCTTTAAAGGGGTTTCAACACCTGTTCAACAAGCACTAAAAAATTTAGAGGACTCAATAAGGCAGGAGGTAGCTGCCAAAGGAAATTTTTAAACCAAAGCGACTTTGCATCCGATACCAGGGGTTCAAAAGCCAACACCCCCATCGAGATGTCCCCCCAAATGCTCAGTTTGGTTTTAAAAACTGAGAAGAGGGGGCCAGGGAGGGGTTTAAATCCTGGTTAAGCCTTCCAACAAAAGGGCAATTAGGGAACAAGGGAACAACGGGGATTTTTTCTAAACCTGCTTTTTAAATTTCCTTTTTTTTCCTTTCCCCTTTTATTTTGGGCCATACTAACAAAGGGGATACTGAGATCCCGTAGGGGGGGGACGCCCCCTTTCAGGGCGACAACTTGCTGGGTTTGGCAGGACAAACAGGGGGTTAATAGGGGGGGTCTTGGGGCCATTTTCCCTTCCCCGATTTGGGTGGGTGGATTTTTTTGAAAATGGATTTCAATTAAAGCACCTTCCTCTGGGGATGTTTAGTAAAACCCCACTAAAGTTTGGTGTCCGCATAACCGAAGTGACTGCCATTTTTTCTCACAACTTTTTTTTTGGGTACAAATTTTCAAAATTTTTTTTACACTATCTGTTTTTTCTAAAGGTATTTTTTAAATTTTCGTTTTCATTTTTTTTTTTTCGTGATACATGAAAAAAAATTACTTTTGCCCGTGATTTTTAATGTATGTACACTGAAATTGGGGATGGCAAACCTTTTTATTTTTCACCCTTGAGATGGTAATTTTTCTTTCAGGGCCTGGAAAGACTGGAGGGCAATATAATGACAACCATGTTGTTTGCCCTTTGAATCCCCCCCCCCCCCTTCCCCCCAAAATAACGTTTTTTCATTCTTCCAGGGTAACACATCTTTTTATTTTTTTAAAAGTGGTGCAAAATTTTCACTTGGGGTTGTGGGGAGGAAACTGATCACACATTGAATGGAGCGGGCCGCTTTGGGCTTTTTTTGTTTTGCTTTTTGGTCTGGACTCCTTTTTGCCTATCTGGTACAGTATTGGAGATTATGAAGTCATCAATGGAGACACCATTAGAAATGAAAGCTGGCTCTTTCAGTTGGGAATGAACCCTTGGATCCCTTACGGTATAAAATTACGGGCTCTGGAAAAAAGGGGGAAGGTGGGGCCCCAAACAAGGGTTCGTCTACATCCCTCCCTGATTTTTTCTAATACCCCCTCCCAGGGGGATTTGGAAATATTTCACAAAAAACAGACAGAAAGATCTTGCTGGGCCAGAGATGATTGGGATGTTAAGTAGGGCCCTCTTTATTACAGGATATGTGGCACTGGGGAATACTGAACCATCTATTCAAAGAGAAATGGTGGGGCTCAGTTTGCCACCTAGTGCTCTGGGGTTAAAATGTGTTAAAATCCCAATTATGGTTTATGAAACCGTGAACATTTGCTTATGTAAACAGCCCTTAATGGTGCTGTCTAGGTTCTGAAATTTTTCTTCACATTGTATGTGTTTGTGTTGAGCGGAATCAGTACGTTAAAATATATTGTTGCCCACACCGGACTGTGGCATAACCGGACCTGAGAGCATAGCTGTCAATCACACTTGAGTCTCGCCTATAATCAGCTGCTCAGGATTGTAATCAGTGGGGGCAAAAATTTACTATTATATATAAGTCTTTGAGTCTTCATCTTTTGTCTGTGTTCGTCATTCATCTTACCTTGAGTCCTAAATAATAAATGTAATGGGTTATACAGCTACATTGCAATGAAGAATGGATCACTCAATAATTATGTAGATTTAAAGGGGGTTTCTCATTTGAATGCTTAACAGAGACTGACCTTCACAGCTAGCTTCAGGCTACTTCTTCCTGTTCAGGCTGTGGGTGGTTACACAACTTCAGGCCCCCACTTCCTGTTCAGGCTGAGGACGGTTCTACAGTTTCAGGCTCCCTCTTCCTGTTCAGGCTGTGGGCCGTTCTATAGCTTTAGGCTCCCACTTCCTGTTCAGGCTATGGGTGGTTTTACAGCTTCAAGCTCTCACTTCCTGTTCAGGCTGTTGGCGGTTCTACAACTTCAGGCTCTCACTTCCTGTTCAGGCTGTGGGCGGATCTACAGCTTCAACCTCCCACTTCCTGTTCAGGCTTTGGATGGTTCTATAACTTCAGGCTCTCACTTCCTGTTCAGGCTGTGGACGGATCTACAACTTCAGACTCTCACTTTCTGTTCAGGCTGTGGGCGGATCTACAGCTTCAACTTCCCACTTCCTGTTCAGGCAGTGGGTGGCTCTACAACTTCAGGCTCCCACTTCCTGTTCAGGCAGTGGGTGGCTCTACAACTTCAGGCTCCCACTTCCTGTTCAGGCTGTGGGCTGTTCTACAGCTTTAGGCTCTCACTTCCTGTTCAGGCTTTGGCCAATTCTACAGCTTTAGGCTCTCAGTTCCTGTTCAGGCTGTGGATAGTTCTACAACTTCAGGCTCCCATTTCCTGTTCAGGCTGTTCACTGTTCTACAGCTTCAGGTTTCCACTTCCTGTTCAGGCTATGGGCCGTTCTACAACAGTGTTGTGCCTGTAAGAGGGACATTGGGGATCAAGGAGTTTTAACAGCAGAACAAAAGGCTACAAAACTCTGAAGGGTTAAAGTATGTCAGTAAGAAAGATAAACTAGCTCCTGTGCTGCTGATAAGACACAACAGGAAGTGACAACACCATTGTGGCCAAAACTGTTGGAGCACAGAGAGATGGTTGGTTACCTATGGAAGTTTATGTACACAAACAGGAAATATGAATTGGTCTAATTCTGAAAGGAAGCAAAATCAGAACAGCTATGTATTTGGTAATATTTCTTATTTAGCTTTGCCGACATATTTAAAACTAATCATTATGGTGAGAGTACCCCTTTATAATTACATCCGGGCGCATAAAGGGGAGTCCCAACATAATAACCTCCCCATCTGAAGCCCATATGTTCTGGAAACATCCTATTTACTGGTTCTGACAGAAGACTTATATTTACTAGTCATTCTTATTATTTTAGGGGAAATGCTATTTGGTATAGGACTAATGTGTGTTAGGCCCTTGGAGCCAGGAATACAACTATACAAAAATTCAGTATGCTTTCCAAGTTATTGCATTGTTTGATGCCACCTCTGCCTTCTAGGGCACTTAGGGTATGTTCACACAGCGTAATTTCGGCGTGCATTTCGCAGCATATTTGCGCTCTAATACGAGTGAGATGCGCGCCGAAATTACGGTAATCCATAGTTCTCACGAACTCTCGCGCCGCGGGAGTACGCGCGTATTAGCGCGAGCTCCCGAAAGACACGATGTATTGTGGCGCGTACTGTACGCGCCGCAGTACATCGTGTGAACATACCCTTACTGTCGCCAGCTACACCTTTGTTAGAAACTGCATGAAAATATATGCTCCTAATAAGTTCAGGTGAGTGTATACAGGAGATATTTGGTGCAAAACTTTTCTGCAGAAAATCCATTATTCAAAATCTGCAACAGGTCGTGTAGATTTTGATGAGCATTTAACCCAATTCAGGTCAATAAGGAAAATTCACAGTAAATCTGTGATAGAAATTGCATTGCAGATTGCATGGCTAATACTTTACTGCACTGCAGATTTTTTGTGCACAGATCTGCAAGGAAAATCCGTAACAAATGTGTCCCGTGTACATGTACCCTAATAAGGGCAAGTCTGATGCCCCTTATTATCGAGACAAATTGAGGTTTTATGCATTGTGTAAATAAAAGAGATGATTTCTTCAGCGTTGATGATCACTAATCAATCACCGAGAGAAGAAAAGATGAAACGGACAGAAAATAGAAGTAATTATCACCTCTGCAGATTTCATCCCGTTACAGCCATACTGGGCCTTTGATGTATTTTTATCTGTAATCATCCATAGTTAACGCGGTTCTTTGATTTCACTTTCTTTAATGCTTCATTTTTAGTGACTGGTTTTGAACTTTAGAATAATGCTTTATATTGAAGAGAGGAGGATGTCAGGACTATAGATTATTGAAATCATCAGTTGCCATTGCTGCAGAATTGAACAATTATAGTCTGACATTTCCTATCATGCAGATATTCTTTGCAGCAGGTAAAACTAATGACACATAGACAATAGCAAAATATACAAACTACAAAAGGGAGAGACAACAGAGTACAGATAATAACCGAAAAGAGTTGTTTGGCAACAGCTGTTCATCCCAATTTTCCCATACATGTTGGCCCTAATGGGCATGAGTTCTGATTTCGACTGGAGTAAGCGGCTGCCAGAAAAAGTATACCTCTCCTGAGAACAAAATTATGGGGCAGGTTAAAATCTAAGCACCCGATTCTTCTCCCCTTTGGGAATAATCATGGTTCCTTTATACATATTATATCACACGTATCAAGCTCAAGGCCCATGGCCCAAACCTGGCCTGCCGCATGGAGCGGCACTATCTTGGGCTAGGAATTGCCACCCCCAATTCTTATTACAGATTCATGATTTGCCTCAATGCAGAGTAATATCTAGACCTTCCTTCATCCGGGCCTGGGATTCAGTTCAATGTCCTGGCTCTGCACCTACAGTGGTGCAAAAACATATGTGCCCTCTTCCTTATTTCTTAAAGGAAATGTGTCATCCAAAAATGAGTAATTGTTTAAGTCCCTCCCATTTTTATGTTTAACACATTTTGTAGGAATTTTTGGTTGTTTTTTTTTTATTTTTTATATCGCTTTCAATATTTTTTAATAATTAAGTCTTGCAGTTTTCACTTTGGCCACTAGGCCTTGTTTGCACTGCTTTAACAGCAGTCAGAGAGATGCTTTACAGCAGCTTCATGCACATAGGAGACTTAAGACTGACTCAGTCCCATTCACTTCTATAGGAGAGTTTTCTAGGCATGCTTTGTGACCTGGGAAGAAATTAGTGTGCAGGGAGGTGAAAGGGTGAACTGTGACTATCTCCTCTTGTGACTGGTGGATCCTGTGTTATCTATATACATTGGTGTCTCCTTTCAGTTTGACCCTCTTTGTGCTGATAATGAACAGACAACTGAGAATCTTTCTCTACAGAACAGGAAGTGTCAGACAGTTATTAGGCCTAGTGGCCAAAGTAACAACTGCTGGACTTAAGAATTATTAAAAAATATTGAAAGTGATATGAAAAAAAAAAATATAACCAAAAATTCTTAAAAATGTGTTGAACATAAAAATGTGAATTAAACAATAAGTCATTTTTGATGACACATTCCCTTTAAGCTTTTGGATGTTTGTTACACTTAGATATTTCAGATAACCAAACAAATGTAAATATTAGACAAACATAACACAAGTGATCACAAAATGCAGTTTTAAATGAAGTTCTTTATTATCAAGGGAAAAAGTAATCAAACAGGGCCCTGTGTGAAAAGTGTGTTTTCTCATATCTTGGAAAGCTCAGTTCATTTTCCCTAGCCGCACCCAGGCCTGATTACTGCCACACCTGTTCTCAAGCAAGGAAGCAGTTAATTGGGACTGTCTCACTACAAGGATTGCTTTTTATGTTAAAGATCTTGCAGAAACAAGTCACTTTGCAATATATGTCCATTAACAGTGTCCTACCTATTCCGAGATATCCCCTCTTGTATGGGCTGCATCAGCTCCTCAGGTCGCTATAGCTACAGACCTGTTTAATCTCTCCTGATAGGCTGCCAGCACTGGTTGCTATAGCTACAGACCTGTTGTCCTCAGCAGATCATCACTGTAGGATAGTAGTAGCCAGGAAAGCCAGTAAACCCACCCCTGAATTAAAAAATGAAACAGAGAAAACAGGACTGAGGTAAGATGAATCGATGTAATAATATTAATAATATAATAATTTTTATTTACATAGCGCCAACATATTCTGCAGCACTTTACAATTTAGAGGGTATACATACAGACATTACACATTTTTCCATATCCCTTTCAATATTTTTTAATAAGTCCTGTAGCATTCACTTTGGCCACTAAACCTAATAATAGTCTGACACTTCCTGTTCTGTACAGAAAGATTCTCAGTTGTCTGCTCATTATCAGCACAAGGGTCAAACTGAAAGGAGACACCAATGTGAATAGATAACACAGGATCCACCAGTCACAAGAGGAGATTTCACAGCTCCACCCTTTCACCTCCCTGCACACTGATTTCTTCCAAGATCACAGAGCAGGACTAGAAAACTCTCCTATAGAAGTCAATGGGATTGAGTCAGTCTTAATGTGCATGAAGCTATTATAAAGCATCTCTCTGACTGCTGTTAAAGCAGTGCAAACAAGGCCTAGTGGCCAAAGTGAAAACTGCAAGACTTAATTATTAAAAAATATTGAAAGTGATATGAAAAATTTAAATAAAAAGAAGCAAAAATTCCTAAAAAATGTGTTTAACATAAAAATGGGACTTAAACACTGACTCATTTTTTGATAACACATTCCCTTTAAGCCAAGTGGCGAAGCTCGGCTGTAATCGGAAATCCTATTCAAGTCTATGGGAGAGTCCCGACCACCTCTCCATTCAGAACGGAGAGGTTTCGGGGCTTGTTTAGGAGATTAGACCAGGTCCTACCTCTGGGACCCGGACCTATCAGCAGGCCCGGACGATGGGTAGGCGAAGGTAGGCCACCGCCTAGGGCATCACTTCATCCCAGGCAGAAAAGGGCGCAAGGAGGGATGGAGTTGGCTGAATTTTCCATTGATGGGGGTGCTATGTGCCTTATTTGCCTAGGGCACCAGAATACCTTGTCCCAGTCCTGCCTATCAGACATCTTAGTGATATTCCTTCAATGAGATAACCCCTCTAAGAGAAAAAACTGAGAGAACAGCTGCCGTAGGAGGGTTCGACTCCTGTATTATCTAAATTGCCTCTTTGCATAAAGGAGAGTCCAGGACAATGGTGGTTTATCAGGGCATTGTAATGTTTTATTCTGAGATGGTAAATGATGGGGGTTGCCTTGTAGTGAATCTGTTGCTTTATGTCTGGAGCCAGTTGCATATGAGAATCAATTGTACTGAAGCCGGTACAAGTGAAGGTTGTTGATAACAAGCGCTTTAATTTACACAGCAGAGGTCGTAAATGTGGGAATCCATCATAACTTGCATGGCTGGATCCATATTTTGTACGGCGTTGTTAGTAGCCTCCATCAATCCCAGATGTGCACAATAATTCACAGGCATAACAAGATGAGCTTTATAGAACCAGAGGAAAACCAGTGCGTCATGATAATGACTGATATGGACGGCTCATCTGTTTCACAGTGCAGGCCCCCGCTTCTGAGAGGACACGTGGTTGGTTACTCTGTGGTGTGGACCAAGCTTTATAGGGCAGGTTTAGGGAACGTACTTTACTACATTAAAAGTAAATGAATAAGGTTGTACAACTATAGGAATTTCACATTTCTGTCCACTGTTATGGAGGCGCTGTTGCTGGCTTTGTTGTGGGGGTATCCTTGCTGTCTCTGTTGTGGAAAAGCATTGCAGTTACTGTTATTGCGGAAGGCTTTGGTATAAGGGTACTCTGGTTGTTCATGTTATGAAGGCACTGTCGCAGGATTGTGGAGGAATTCTGGATGTCCCTGTTGTGAAACGCTCTCATTACTGTAGAGAGTGTATCTCTATTATGTTTGTCTCTGTTATGGGGGTACTTTTACCACTATTGAAACACTTTTGTGGTAATTGGGGTGGGTGGGGTGGGTGGTTATGGGGACTTTGTTATAGGGCACGTTGGCACTGCAATCATCTCTGTTATGGGGCACTGTGGCTGTCTTTGTTATGGGGCACTATGGCCATATCTGTTATCGGGCACTGTAGCTGACCATGCTATGAAGGGCACTCCTGGTCATGTCTGTTATGGGGCACTTTGGTAATTTCTGTTATGGGGCACTGTGGCTGTCTTTGTTATGGGGCACTATGGCCATATCTGTTATCGGGCTCTGTAGCTGACCATGCTTTGCGGGCCCTCTTGGTCATGTCTGTTATGGTGCACTGTGGCCATTTCTATTATGGGGCACTGTAGCTGACCATGTTATAAGGGCCTTGTGGCTGTCTCTGTTACAGGGTAGTATGTGTTGATGTGTTAGAGGAATAATGTGGCTGCAACTGTTCTAGCACAAATGTTCCTTGAACGGTTATGTAGGGACTGCTCTCAGACAAGCATTACAGTCAGGCGCAGTTAATTGCACATATGTTGTTTATTATTTTATTGCAATGGATGTTGTATACCTATTATTTCCCTTTCTGCTATTCCAATCATTACATTGGACATAGGATAACTGTTGTGCACCTTGCATTACTCCTCGTGCAGTATAGATACCTTGTCCCTGCAGTCTGATCTAATACCATAATTCAGCCCTGATAACACAATGCAGCCATGGCTGACATGCCGGAGCCTGTACATTGTGTGGGAGTAGCTTCTGTTCATGTTTGCTGATTATGTCTTTTCTTGTACTAAACGTTTTCACCCCTGACTTTTAGTGCCATGAAAACTGCTGTAAAACCTCTCTCATTATCCATTCAATAGGCCCGCATGGGAGCGCAGTTTAGTACACTAATAAGCGATTAACTATGTAGTTCACAGTGTGCCTAAATGGCATACTAATACAAAATGTGGGTATTTTTTTGCACCAAACTAACAGTGCGTTCTGGATGACGTAGTTTGGGTTATTATTGTTCTTTTATGTATGTTTTTGCTTGATGTTGTGCAAGATCCAATTCTAGATGCAAAGCAATTCTAAAATCATCGGAAATGTCATTGGGGCAAAAGTAAAGATAATACTGTGTATACTTGAGTATAAGCCGACCCGAGTATAAGCACCTACTTTTGCCACAAAAAACTGGGAAAACTTATTGACTCGAATATAAGCCTAGGGTGGAAAATGCAGCGGCTACTAGTAAATTTCAAAAATAAAAATGGATACCAATAAAATTACATAGGAAGGTATATGTCCCCCATAGGCAGGTATAGGCAGTTTAATGTCCCCCATAGGCAGGTTATAGGCAGGTATATGTCCCCATAGGCAGGTAATAGGCAGGTATATGTCCCCCATAGGCAGGTTATAGGCAGGTATATGTCGTTATAGGCAGGTATATGTCCCCCATAGGCAGGTTATAGGCAGGTATATATCCCAAGAGGGAGGTTATAGGCAGGTAAATATCCCTTATAGGCAGGGTTTTAAAAAAAACAAAAAATACACTTACCTCCTTCCCTCGCCGCTCCGACTCCCGAGTGCTCCGCTCTGTCTTCAGGCACAAGCAGTGTGATGTCATCAGGCCGCGCAGACAGCGTGATGACACATGCTGCCTGTGCCAGAAACTCCAGACAGCCATGAGTCTGCAGCCATCCAGAGTCCACTGCGGAGCAGGGAGCGTTCGCTTTCTGCTCTGCAGTGGTATCTTCACCTGTATGCGCTCCGGAGGAGTCGCATACAGGTGAAGAGATCACCAACAGTGCCCGGACGCTGTCAGCTTACTCAGGATTCTGCTATATGCGCTCCCTGAGGAGTCGCATAGCAGAAGTGTCCCTGCTGGCGCCTGGGCCATCGCAGCGAACGAGCGCCAACAGTGACTTGAGTATAAGCCGAGGTCGGATTTTGCAGCACATTGGGCTGAAAAACTCAGGTTATACTTGAGTATATACGGTAATTGCGATTTCATCAGAGACATACGTTGAAGTTTCTGTTTCCCAATAAAAAAATCTTGTAGTAGGGCTTTATGGCCAGGGGTGATATCTCTGCACCTCTTATAGCTACACCGCTGAAGTGCAATGTCAAAAATGGTAAAAATGGATGTGCTCTTCAACTTATAACTTCATATGGTGTGAGGAAAAAGCCCGCCACGCCAGCCCACTCAAAGGGTCGACGGCCTGACTTGGGGTGTATCATGATGTTGGGACCCTGAACGGCTGGGACAGATTTGTTTACCCACACCGGTTAAACAAAAATCTTCCAGTCAAATAGGCTGCCACCAGTTTCTAGTTTGGTTATAAGACCGGTCCTTTACCGACTTATAACAAGGCCAGGAACAGCCTTGGGGTAGCTATATATTATAGACCGCGTAATAGGCGTGTGAGGCCGATGATCAAGACAGATAAACTCAGATTAAAGTTTATAGATTTAATTCGCCTTGGAGGGCGCACTAGACAAATATATACAAAATGATAATATACACAGGTAAGAGTCAGAGGTGCAAATATAAGTATGGTTACAATTCAAAGGCAGTAAAATGTGTCCAGTTACCTGAGGTTGGCTTGGAGCTGAGCCCACATGGGGGGTGGATGTGGCCCTGCGCTGTGTGGATGCTTCTGGAATGCTGGATTGATGTCAGGTACCCCCCTCCTGAATGCAACGACTGGGCTGACCTGGGGCTCCTGCTTATATCTGTAATGGGACAGCCCACGTGGCAGCCCCCTACACTCCCCCACACACCCCTGGGACAGTCTATGAACTTCTCCCACTCTGGCCATGCAATTTCTGACAGAAACACAAAAATAGACCATAACGCGGCAGGGCATTGGGACAGAACCGAGCCGGTGGCATCATCAGAACCGACTGGGCCTACCCTACGCCCCGATACCAGACACCCCTATCCTATGGACTCCCTAAGTCCAGTTCTGGATTTCACGGTCCCCCTGCCTCGTGCAAACATGGGAGTGGTGGCTATGTGTGCGGGGAGTTCCATATTTTAAGATATGAAATTGGGGTATACCTCGGATACACGATTCTCTCATAAATCTTTATGAAATATCGAGGCCGCTGCGGCTGAGAGCCTTTTGTTCAAGTCTTTGAAGCTGGAGGTTTGAGCTAATTAAGTTGCATGAGGATCCTTTCATGGCTTGACCTCCTGCTGTGGTGGCTTCCTATAGAAGGGCATTTACAATGGGTCTGAGCTGGGCTGATTAACATGTAAATTGAGCTTTCCTGTGGGCTGGGGGCCATCTGTGAGACCTGACTAGATACGAAGTTGGAGGGGGGAGAATGATTGTCATAATTTGAGTGAATATTCCTCACATATGGTATCATTTATTTGGAACAACTTTCCTAAAATCAACATATACAATCTATACATAGGTTAGATGATTAGTGTATAATCACTAGATCCACTGCTGGGATCCCCACTGATTACTAAAACTGGTATGCTATATCTCCAATTTGAATGGAGTGAGGATAGGTCTATGGGAATGACGGAGATAGTTGAGTTTGTCCTCGGTGTTCTCCACCATTACTATAGACTTTGAATAGATATGGAGCATACATGCTTGACCAAAGCTCTACTCAAACGAAGGATGAGGGACTCTCGCTCTTTTGATAAGTAGGGCTCCCAGAGATCAGACACTTAACTATCTTATCTTGTTTCTGGAAAAACCATTTTAACATGATCTGTGACCAGAGCTTTAAATACCATTAAAAAAGTTTCAAAGTGTTGACAATCTTAAAGGGGTTTCCCAACTGACTTTTTCACAGAGCTTGGTGTTCACAGCCCACTTCAGGCTCCCACTTCCTGTTCAGATTGTGGGCAGCTTTAGAGCAATGGCTGACATTTCAGCTCTGCTATTCCTGGATGATCCTCTTAGAGGGACATTGGTGATGGAGGAGTTGTAGCAGCAGGGCACAAGGCTGCAAAACTCTAAAGGGTTAAAGATTGTTAGTAAGAAAGATAAACAAGCTCCTGTGCTGCTGATAAGACTCAGCAGGGAGTGATTTCACCATCCTTGTCAGGGCTGCTAGAGCAGAGAGCTGGTCAGTAACCTAGGAAACCTTTTGTAAACAAGCAGGAGAAAAGAACTAATATATCTCTTAAAGTAAGACAATTCAGAACAGCAATGTATTTGGTAATAGTCTTTAATTACCTTTGCCTACATGGTTTAAGTTAATCAGTCTGGTGGGAATACCCCTTTAAGTATCAAAGCTGCAAGGGTTCACAAAGCTTTTATAACACCCCAATATCACAGTTATGACATGTGTTTGCAGCTAGGCATTTGGTCAAGCAGGGCGATAGGAACACTTAAAGGGAATGTGTTATCAAAAATAATTTATTGTTTAACTCATGTTTTTATGTTAAACACATTTTTTGAGAATTTTTGTTAAAAAATTATGAAATCCAGCAATTTTCACTTTGGCCACTACGTTTAATAGTAGTCTTCCTGTTCTGTACAGAAAACGTTTCAGCGGTCTCCTCATTATCAGCACAAGCAGGATTACACTGAAAGGTGACGCCAATGGGTATAGTTAACAAATGCTCCACCAGTCACAATAAGAGATGTCACAGTTTCCCCTGTCCCCCTCCCTGCCCAATGACTTATTCCCAGGTCACAGAGCATAGAAAACTCTTCTGTAGAAGTCAGTGGGTCTGCTCCTGTTCACAGGCTCCTATGTCCATATGGCTGCTGTAAAGCATCTTTCTAAATGTTGTTATCAGCAGCTGAGGCAAGATGGCCGCCTCCATAATCACATAGAGAAAACCAAATTGAGAAATCTACCATCAGAAAATAAAAACGGCGAAGAAGAGAAGAATATGGATCAGGATCTTGTTTTAATTATTATGGTAATAGATTCCCTTTAATTGGTGGGAGTCCTCCATTCATGCTTGTTCTTCCCCATACGTTAAAGGGGTTGTCTCACTACATTGATTCATGTCACCTCAGTCCTGTTTTCTTGGTTTCACTTTGAATTCAGGGGTGTGTTTACTGTCTTTCACAAGGCTGTAGTAGAAGCCAGGTCTGTAGCTATAGCAACCAGTGCTGGCAGCCTATCAGGATCGATCAAACAGGTCTGTAGCTATAGCTACCAGTGCTGGCAGCCTATCATGAGAGATGGAACAGGTCTGTAGCTATAGTGACCTCAGGAGCTGATGCAGCCCATACAAGAGGGGATATCTAGGAATAGGTAGGACACTGATAATGGACATATAGTGCAAAGTGACTTGTTTTTGCAAGATCTTTAACATTGAACGAAGTAGCAGCAGAAATAGTCAAGGCAAAGGGTTGTTTTTTTAAATGAAAACCCAAATGATTCCTCTCCCCGACCTTCGCTCAGTCCTCCTGAATAACACTCCAGCAGCCTTTGAAACTGTTATCCGAAAAAAAAGTCAAGTAGCTCAACTTTGACTCACTTGAAATCCAATATATTTTTGTGGCATCATGATTGGCCACTCTCTGGCACCCGGGCTGGCACAGTACTGAACTCCTTTATATCAGGAGATAACGAGTTATTGTAACTCTGAGTAATCTTTCCCAATGCCGCCATCTCGGCAGCGTACAACGGGAGCGGATCAGTATATTTTCTAAGTGTCTGTCTCTGGACTCTTAAAAGCTTCTCCAGATCCGTGAACCTATCCCAAATATCCTTGCAGCACCTACAAAAGGACCTCACAGAGGCAAATGTTCCTCTTTCTGCTGATGTGAAGCAGCAGTGGTGATAATTACAAAGGCCAGGTTGGAAATGTCTGACTACTTTCTGGAATAGTATTTATTAACCCCTTCCCGTTGCAGTGATTTGCGTTTACCTCGCATTCATTTTTTCCAGAAGCCATAACTTTTTTCCTTCTCTGTCCACAGAAATGTATAAGGACTTTTTTTTGTACTTTTTACTTTTTTTTTTTTTAATTTTTAATGGCACCATTGACCATACGTTATAATGTTCTCGGAAACCAAAAACAACATTTTTTGGGGGGGTTGGACCGTGAAAAAAAAAATGTGCACCATTTCTGTGAAGGTTTCTGTCAGTATGCATTTACCTGCTCAGCTTCCAGCGTCTAGGCTCTAGGGAGCAATGCTCTGCACCTTCATCTCCTGGTTTGGGCCCACACCCAGAGAGACCTGGAGATCCTTTGATTGACAGGTCTCCAGCTACTCTGTCACACGAGCCAATAGGAGGGCCCGGAGACTGCTCCAATCAGCTACAGTGGGGGTGTCGTGGCACTTCATTTAAAGGAAATGTGTCATCAAAAATGACTTATTGTTTAACTCACATTTTTATGTTCAACACATTTTTAAAGATTTTTTGGTTATTTTTTCTTAAATTTTCCATATCACTTTCAATATTTTTTAATAATTTTTTAATAATTCTTAAGTCCTGCAGTTTTCACTTTGGCCACTAAGCCTAATAATAGTCTGACACTTCCTGTTCTGTAGAGAAAGATTCTCAGTTGTCTGCTCATTATCAGCACAAAGAGGGTCAAACTGAAAGGAGACACCAGTGTGAATAGATAACACAGGATCCACCAGTCACAAGAGGGGATAGTCACAGTTCACCCTTTCACCTCCCTGCAGACTGATTTCTTCCCAGGTCACAGAGTATGACTAGAAAACTCTCCTATAGAAGTGAATGGGACTGAGTCAGTCTTAAAGGGGTTGTCTCACTACAAAGATTGCTTTTTATGTTAAAGATCTTGCAAAACAAGTCACTTTACAATATATGTCTATTAACAATGTCCTACCTATTCCTAGATATCCCCTTTTGTATGGGCTGCATCAGCTCCTCAGGTTGCTATAGCTACAGACCTGTTTAATCTATCCTGACAGGCTGCCAGCACTGGTTGTTATAGCTGTTCAATCTCTCATGATAGGCTGCCAGCACCGGTTGCTATAGCTACAGACCTGGCTTCTACTGCAGCCTAGTGGAAGCCAGTAAACGCCCCTGAATTCAAAGTGAAACCAGGAAAACAAGACTGAGGTGAGAGGCCAAAGTGAAAACTGCAGGATTTAAGGATTATTAAAAATATTGAAAGTGATGTGGAAAATTAAAAAAAAAACAAACCAAAAATTCCTAAATAATATGTTTAACATAAAAATGGGACTTAAACAATGACTCATTTTTGATGACACATTCCCTTTAAAACTGCTGAAATCTTCAAGCTTTACCTGTGATATTTCCTGGCTGCGACCGTGTTCTGTCCCTTTGGCGCGTTTTCCGTTTATTCTCTTGGTTTCTGATTTGTGGCCTAATGTACCCGTTCTGTTGCTGACACAGACTGTTTGACATTGCTTCCACCTGACGACTCCAACACTTAGTAGCGTAGGGACTGTCGCCTAGTTGGTTGTCTGCCATCTAGGGTAGCTCGTCAAGTAGGCAGGGACATTGGGCTGGGTTCCAGTTAGGGCTCACTGCACCTCCCTTTGACGTGACAGTTTCTTTTTAAGAAAGTTCAATGTCTGGTATAAAGGATGTGGTATCTGAAGTCTGCAGATCTATATTATTCTGGTGATACTAAACTTGTAGAGTTTTCTTATGTTGTAGCATTTTTAAGAAAATAGAAACATTCTTTAGTTTTTAAATGTGCGCCATTTTCTGTAACCAATAACTTTTTTCATTTTTATATCTCTGGACTTGAGTGCGGGCTCGTGTTTTGCGGGATGGGGTTTTTTTTGGCACTATTTTGGAATGCATGGGACTTTTTGATCACTTTTTATAACAATTTTTTGGAGAACACAAATGACCCAAAAACTTTGGGTTGTTTTTTTTCTATATTGTTTGCCATACAGAATAAATAATGTTATATCTTAATACATCGGACATGGACACTGGTATAACAATTAGGTTTAACTTTATTATTTTTTCTTTGTTTTTTTTCTTTGTAAAATGACAAAAGGGCGGGTGTTATAAACTTTTAGGGCGACATGTATGAAACCTGGTGCTAACACGGCAGTTTTAAATCACTTTAGAGGAGTGAAAAAGGTGCCATTCTGTATGAAAGGGTCTCACTGCACTTTGTACATGTGTCCGGTTCTACAGCAAAATTTGCCTCAGCCGTTCCACTTTGAAATTGGCATCGATTTCTATGACTGTTATGTGCAATACGACAGTCAAACTTTAGCGCAATCGTATGATTCTGGCGCGACACCCGCCTCAAACTTGTCGCAGTCAAAAGCATCGTGTCTAATGCAGAATGCGGCAAGTTTGGGCGTACGGCAGTTTATACATCTATAGAACAGGACTATGGCAGGTTTTTGGCCGCAAAGCATGCCAGAAAACCACCGCAGTCCCATTTATACATTGCCCTAAATATTTTTTATTTATACTTGACCACTAGGGGGGTGATTGCTTGCACACTTTTCTGCAATAGTGCATTATTGCAGAACAGTGTACAGAAATGGCTCTCCTATCCTGATCTTGACCACTAGGGGGTGATTGCTTGCACAGTTTTCTGCAATAGTAAATTATTGCAGAACAGTGTACAAAAATCGTTCTCCTATCCTGATCTTGATCACTAGGCGGGTGATTGCTTGCACACTTTTCTGCAATAGTACATTATTGCAGAAAAGTGTGCAGAAATGGTTCTCCTATCCTGATCTTGACCACTATGGTGGTGATTGCTTGCACACTTTTTTGCAATAGTACATTATTGCAGAACAGTGTACAGAAATGGCTCTCCTATCCTAATCTTGACCACTAAGGGATGATTGCTTGCACACTTTTCTGCAATAGTACATTATTGCAGAACAGTGTACAGAAATGGCTCTCCTATCCTGATCTTGACCACTCGGGCGGTGATTGCTTGCACACTTTTTTGCAATAGTACATTATTGCAGAACAGTGTACAAAAGTGGCTTTCCTATCCTGATCTTGACCACTAGGTGATGATTGCTTGCACACTTCTCTGCAATAGTACTTTATTGCAGGACAGTGTATAGAAATGGCTCTCCTATCCTGATCTTGACCACTAGGGGATGATTGCTTGCCCACTTTTCTGCAATAGTACATTACTGCAGAACAGTGTACAAAAATGGATCTCATGTTCTGCCTATGCAGTATAACAGGATACTAATGCAGGCTGAGTCTCTATTAGGTCTCTGGCTGCCATGACAAATTTCACACCCCAAATCTCGTTGATGTAGGGTGTGTGATAGGGTAATGCTTCTATCCTGATCTTGACCACTAGGGGATGATTGCTTGCACACTTTTCTGCAATAGTACATTACTGCAGAACAGTGTACAAAAATGGATCTCATGTTCTGCCTATGGCAGGGTATAACAGGAGTACTAAGATGGCAGGCATGGAGTCTCTTATTAGGTCTCTGGCTGCCATGGCAAATGTTCAACACCCCACAATCTCGTTGCAAAGTAGGTGTGTGTGATAGGGTAATGGAACAGTTGCTTATAGGGGTTTTCTCATCATGCAAGTTCACAGAGCCACAGGCAGCTTCAGACACATTTCCTGGTCAGGCTGTGGGTGGGTTTATAGCAGTGATTAGCATATCAGCCCTGCGATTCCTAGCTATTCATGTTATAATGAGTTGACTGCAGGAGATTTATAAATTGTAGTGCACAAGGCTACAGAGCTCTAAAGGGTGTCTTTTCCTTTACTTAGGTATAAGAAAGTCCATTGCTAGAAATAAGACTCAGTAGGGAGTGACTAACCAAGGTGGAAGTGACTGACTGAAGGCCGCTTGGACCAATCAGATGTTCATTAACCAGAGAAACATGTATACTGTAAGAGGAAATAAAATCTTCTTTATCTCCTGACCAAAGCAAAATCTAAATAATAATAATCTTTATTTCTATAGCGCCAACATATTCCGCAGCACTTTACAAATTCGAGGGTATACATATAGACATTACACATTAAAAGTACTTACAAATGAGACACAAGGTGTGAGGGCCCTGCGCGTGAGAGCTTACAATCTATTAGGGTGTATGGGTGAATCATACGGTCAGAAGTGCCAAGTTTACCATGGTCCGGCCATGTTTCATAAATAGGGGGTGGTTTACATGAAAATTGGATGAACCTGCCACCCTGACAGTACATCTATATACAGATAAGTGCCTGTGAGTGCCCAAGTGCAGGGAGTGACAGATGTGTGTGATAGCAGTTAGGGATCTTGGTGGGCTAGACCGAGAAGATGTATTTTCAGGGCCCTCTTAAAACTATGAGGGTTGTGAATGTGCCTGATTGCCCGCGGTAGCATGTTGCAGCACGTGGGAAATCTTGGAGACGGGCATGGCAGGTTCGGATGATTGATGAGTGTAACCTGATATCAGCGACAGAGCGGAGAGCACGGGTAGGGCGGTAGACAGAAACGAAGGAGGTGATGTAGGGGGGTGCAGCGTTGTGGAGAGCTTGTAAAAACAGCAATGTATTCGGTAATAGTCTTCATTTACCTTTCCCTACATGTTAAAAGCCAATTATTGTGGTGAGAAAACTGCTTTAAACTCTTATTTGCCACCATTGAGTTTACCATGGCATCTAAGTGGTTTAAAGGCTCTGGTTTTGGCTTTAAGTAACTTAGCAAGTGAGCCCTCTCTATACCAACCTTATGGAGTCCACACGAAATATGTACATGGGCAATGTCCCAAGGCAGATTTCGGCCTCATATATTTTACTATTTCACAGTGCGTATATGCCTAAAATAATTGACATGTAAATTCTTTTTACGCATGTGCAAGAAAACAAGTGTAAAATACGCTGAGGTGGGGTCCACCGCAAGGCCGGTTGGTCTTTGCTGCAGGTCACTAGCCCTGGTGTAGGTTTTCTTGGGGACTGCTGATAAGGAACATAGGCAGAACTATACAGGAAACTGGGAAATAGATCCCACAGGATTGGGAACTTTCTATAAGGGAATTCTGACCAGACACAGAGGAATTCTTTTTGGGAGGCGGCTGCACGGGACTATACGACTACCAGAGGCTGTTAATAAGCTTTTAACTGTGTTGTACCGGATCTGTAAAACACTATAAGTTGAGAGCACAGATAATATATGGTTTCTCTACAAATAATTGCTTGATCTACTACACCAAGAGCGCCTCGCCAGACCCCCTCCCTCTCCCCCGCCTTTTCTGTTCTTTCTCCGAGTGTCTACTGTAAGGAAAGGAACACAGGCAATCGGTCAGGGCAGGCGACAAATAAGGCAAAGTTAGGAACATAGCAGGTAAAACCCATCACACGCAGGCAGACCACAATTAACACATGGAGTGGTAATATGTGGCCCAACGACACCAACAACTGGGTGTGGAACACTGGGAGAAGTGACCTAAAATAGCCAAGAGCCAAAAGGTGGTTGGCTGGAAAAAGTTGTGTGTGCCCTTTAAATCAGAGGCAGCTGCCACACGCCCCCCCTAACTGGCGAGCCACAAAGAGATGACCACAGCAGAAGGAAAGACAGCAGCATGGCTACAGGGAGTGGAGATTAAAGGGGTTGTCTCACCACGTTGTTTCATAGAGCGAAGCAGCATTCTTTCATTAATGCATCCTGTCAATTCCTAGTCAGGCTGTGGGTAATTAGTATATAAGCTCAGTGTATTCAGACTACTGCTAATTAGTCTAGATTAGATAAATCTCCGCTCCCAGATCCAAAGAAGCTTCAGAGCTAAAGTAAACTGTAGTAATTACTGTCTTTTGTCTGAAAGATCAGATAACACTCAGGCTCTCAGGCTGCTGGCAGTTCTGTGCAGCAACCTGTGTGATGACATCACTCCCTGCTATCAGATAGAACAAACAGCAGGGGAGAATAAGCAAACAGGTCGGTAACTAGAGAAACCTGAGAGCCCTCAGAAGGTGATGAAATCATTTGTAGCTGATCAACAAAAAGTAAGGAACAAAGCAATATATTTGGAAAATGTCTTCATTTACTCTTCCCTACATGTTGAAAGCTAATCTTTGTAGTGAAACCACCCCTTTAAGTGAGTTGAGGACCTGGGACACCAGGAAAGGAAATGGGCATGAGTACGGACCGAGGTCTGGACAGCAGCGTGAACCACCATAAAAGTGGGGAAATGGATGCGACCGTGTGGCCATTACAGTTACAACTGTGTAGTTAAACTTTACACATTTAATAAACGTCGCACACCAAGCCATGCCCTTTTTTATGAGGACACAGCTATTTTACCAAGGTCTCATCCTTTTTATCAGACGAGCCCTGGAAGGGTCTAGAAACTGTCTAAAACACATCATAAATGTGGTGTAAAACATAGATGAACAAACAAGAGCAGAGAATACTTGACCTAAAATATAACTTTTAATACCACCTTTAAAATTGCCAATACATAACTACTATACCCTACACTAATCCTATCATGAAACAACTATCCTATATCCCTACCTACCAAGAAAGGGGACCCCGTCCCAAAAAGGACGAACCCTGCCGGAACCTATCCTATATAAGCACATACCCTACTCCACCCTACAGCTTTCAATATACAATAACAACATCCATTACCAGGGGAAATAGAGCGACAAGTCATAAATAGACAGCTAATAGCAATACACAATATACCTCAAATGATGTCCAATATGTGATATTGCTGATTGTTAAGCCTTGAAACAAAAACCAACGCGTTTCCTCCACTAATAGCTGGATTCTTCAGGGCCAAATCCCAAGGCAAAAAATAAATAATCACAAGCGCAATATAGAGAATAGGATAAAAAGATTACAACACCAAAGAGATGGAATAGGATTAATATCTCTATAGATATAGAACCATTGGTGGTAGTAAATCATCCCATAGGCATACAGCCACCGATATCCTGAATGTCCAGGGGATACCTAATTTTACCATCCACATGTCCCCATATCACATTTATACATTACCACCAAAATGATAGTTTCATCAAGATATAATCCACAATGGTCAACTTCTTAGGTAGGAAGGACATAGATGTCATTATTTTTACCCCACATTGTGACAGAACTGCCTTAACAAATGTACCCCATTTTTTTCTTCTATTTTTTATTTTCTGATCGTAGAGTTTTTAGTTCGTTTTCTGTGTATGACTCTGTGGCCAGTCAACATGCCTGGTTCTGACAGCATTCAGAGATACTTTGCTGCAGCTACATGGACATAGGATACTGTAAACAGGAGCTGATTTTTATGGGAGAGTTTTGTGGGCATGCTCTGCGACCTGGGAAGCCAAAAGGTCGTAGAGCATGCCCTCAAAACTGAAGAGGACATTGTGTAAGGATGGGGAGCAGGTAAACTGTGACCATTAACTATTATGATTAGTGGATCCTATGTTATCTGTATACACCGGTGTCCCTTTTTTTTTTTGTAATCCTGCCTGTGATGATAATAAGTACACTGCTGAGAAGTGATCTCTGCAGAACTGGAAGACTATCTGCAGTGAAAACTGCAGAATGTTAGGATTTTTTTAAGTATAGGTGGGAAATTAATAAAAACATCACCAAAAATTCAAAAAACATATGTTTGACATAAAAACAGAATTTGAACAATAGGCCATTTCTGATGACACATTTCCTTTAACGGGGTGTTCTCATCTTGTTAAGTCAGGGTCTGCTGCCTGCTCATAGTGAGCTACAAGCTGACCACAGACAGCGATTAGATGGTCTTGTTTATGCAGTTTTCCCCATTCATTTCAATGGGATATCCGAACCCTCAGAGGGGGAAACGCGTCGGGTAGAATGTTCATAAGAAGATAAGGTCATATGTTTTCAGACTAATATTTACATTGTGCCTTTTACCTTGTGCAGATTGAACGATAAGCTGGATACCGATCTATAAACTTTTCTCTCCATTAACAGAGATTTATATATATGCACTTTATCATGTGTATACAATTATAGAGATAACCTTTGTATATGTCCTTTATGATATAAAGAATCATGGAAGTATAGAATATTTAAAAGAAAATTAGGTCATATGTTTAATGGTATACACATGTGTGCTCTCTATTCTATGTATACTCAATGACAAAAATAGGAGAATTTTTCATACATCCTTTATTGATATAGTTATTATAAAACATAATGTTCATTAATAGGAGTTAGGATTTTGTTAGGCCGTAATTAGGGCGGGGCACCAGAGGTTGGGCCGTCGTTGTCGGACGAATCCCTGACCTGAATTAGGGTATAATATAGGGTGAGCTTTTTGTGATTTTGTGTGATCTATTTACGTATATGTTAGGCCTAAAAAACCACATATCCTTTTATGTAGTAATAGTGATGATATCTAGGTTTACAATATGTAGCTTACAGGGTTTTTATTAGAGACTTAATAAAAGGTATATTTTAGAAGGGAGGTGTGTGGTTTTTTGTCAGTGATTCTTTAATTCGCAAACCTTTTTGTCACATTTTTTGTTTCTGTGAGAATTCTGAATATAACCAAGCACATGTGTTCTACAATATTCTTAAATCCCATAGTAATGAACAGGGAGAACTGCGCAAATGCGGCCATCCTCTCATTGTCATAGCTCACTACAAGCTGGCTGCAAATGTTGACATAACAAGATGGGTACACCCTTTTAAGGATATCCCATATTAATATTATCATTTATTTTGGAGCGCCCTTGGTTCCAGGGCGCTGTACATTTGAGGCGGGTACATAAATAACATTGGTCAAACAATTACAAAGTGACAATAAGTGACTGACAACTGGTACAGAGGGAGAGAGGTCCCTGCCTGTGAGGGCTTTCAATCTACAGGGAAGGGGTGAAGAGAGAAGGTGAGGGGCAGACATGTTTGTGGGGCGGAGCAGTGCAACACGGTTAATGTTGGTTACAGGCAATCCTGAAGAGATGGGTTTTCAGGTTATGTTTGAAGCTAGTGAGAGAGGGGGAGAGTCTGAGGTGTTGAGGCAGTGAGTTCCAGAGTGTGGGGGAAGCACGAGAGAAGTCTTGGAGACGGTTATGTGAGGAGGTGATAAGAGGAGAGCAGAGGAGAAGGTCCTGTGAGGAGCGGAGGTTGCGTGAGGGGAGGTATTTAGAGATTAAGGCAGAGATATATGGAGGGGAGAGGTTATGGAGAGCCTTGTAGGTCAAGGTTGCTAGCTTGAACTGGATTCGCAGGGCAATGGGGAGCCAGTGAAGGGATTGGCAGAGGGGCGAGGCAGAGGAGTAGCGAGGTGAATCAGACGGGCAGCAGAGTTAAGGATGGTTTGGAGGGGAGCGAGGATGCTAGCTGGGAGGTCACAGAGAAGGATGTTGCAGTAGAAAGGACATCTGTGGCAAATCTGAGGCACTGATGTTAATTATGGGATTTATTTATATGCCTAAGTCAGAAATCAATTCATTATTAAAGATTCACAGTGTATTAGTATGTAAACCCATCAGTCATGTGACCAGCCTATATATTGTCTGGTTTAGGAAGTCCATCTACAAAGCCGTATTAGAGAGTTTGTAGAGCGGGGTCCTCCATTCCGGACCTTATGAAGTCAATGAAGTCAAAAGTAGCTAGAAAGCATGTCTCTTTCTTTGAAGGACCCAGCAGATCTGTGCATTGCATTGACAGCATAATAGGACTGGTGTAATACCTAATTTTCCCTGCGGTGTCGCTGTAGGGGAATTAAACACATCCTACCAGGAGATGATTGCTTGGGGTTTCAGCAGTAGTACAATCTGTAATTAACCATTTTCAGCAGTCCCCCCCCCCACTACGGATACATTATGTCAGCATATCCCGTTAGCCTGAAGAGGCTACATTACCTTGCTGTATTATAATGGAACAACAAAGTGGCCCTTAGATCCAAGGATTGAACAGGGTTTTTATTAGAATCATTAAGAAAAATGTCTATGATGTTAATCATCTTCAATTGTCCTTATCAAGCACTTGCAAGTGACCTCTCTCCCAGCAAGGACGTCCTTCACCAGAGATGGTCCATGAGTTATAGTAATGAGCTTAATAATGAAGGTCACACAAACCCATTCTTCATTGTCACAGTCGTAAAATAATGGTAGATTAGCAGAATGCAGCGTTGGATGAGGCTCGATCAATTTTCAGTTGCTCTCATGGTTTTTACAGCTTCATCACACTTGATAAATCTAAGAGCCCTATGGTGACGCAATAAATTCTCATTTAAATAGATGTTCAGTTTAAGACATTGCCGTAAATAGGTCCAGCTGGGCTGGCTGCAACTGATTACCCAGGGGTCAGTGGCTGCATTAGAAAGAACACAAGGAATATTTCTTTAAAATTTCAAACATCAGGTTAAATAGAAGCTCTACTTATGATATGCTCCAAAGACAAATAGGTCTCCATCTTCATCTTCAAATGTAGGGTAGTACTCAAAATTGTTAGGACATTATTTTTTAAGCTGGTCTCCTGCACTGGCAAGTTCTGGGTGGCAGTGCCCTCAGGTGTTCTCACACGTTGTTGCTACAGACCTTGGATAGCAAAAATCTGAGCCTTTCTAAATAGCATCATGGTACCTAATAGTGACATGCCTTAATAAATAAAAACTGGTGCAGATATAGTCAACTTATCAAAATTGTCGTTTTTCAAATTGGAAAAAAGATACAGTGGGTAAAATAAGTATTGAACAAGTCCCCATGACATTGACATGAAATTCTCAACAGATATCTGTAAAAACCCATCCAATTCACACAGGCAAAGAAATCAAGAGATGTTCATTAATTAAGTTCTATGCAATAATAAAGACACAGGGAAAAAGTAGTGAACACATGAAGAAAGAGAGGTGCAAAAGAACATAGAAAGTCATGACACCAGCTGAAATCTATCACTAATGAGTAAGCAATTCTTCCACTTAGTGAAAAATTATATCAGTTTGTTTAACTGATGGTCTATATACTGTAAAGGTGTCTTATTCTCAAGGTGCCACACAAGAAACACCTCATGATGGCTAAAACCAGTGAGCTGTCTCAAGACCTTCACAACCTTATTGCTGCAAAACATACTGATGGCATTGGTCACAGAAGAACTTCTAAATTACTGAATGTTACATTGAGCATTGTTGGTGCCATAATTCGAAAGTGGAAAGAACCTCATTTCGCCATGAATCAGCCACAATAAGGTGCTCCCTGCAAGATTTCAGACAGTGGAGTGAAAAGAATTATCAGAAGAGTTGTCCAAGAGGTAAGGACACCTGTGGAGAGCTACAGAAAGACCTGGAATCAGCAGGTACATTTTTTTCAAAGAAAACAATAGGTAATGCACTCAGTAATGCTGTAGGTCCTGTGAATTCTAGTTATGCCTCTGGCTTATGTAATATTCATAAAAAGGAGATTTTTAAAGGGGTGTTCCATTTTTATACAAAGTTGTCAAACCAACTTGTAACAGCGCCATCGCCGCTCCCGGTGCTCCTCGCCAATGATGTCACTTTCATGGTTCATGTGATCCTGCAGCTATTTGCAGGTCACAGTGCTCTCTTCCTGGATACATGCCATGTGACCGCTGAGGCCAGTGATTGGGTGCTTCAGAATAAGCAGCGGCGCTGTATCCAGCGGGTTTACAAGGTGAGGATTTTATTTTTTCTATTTTATAATAATAATCTTTATTTATATAGTGCCAACATATTCCGCAGCACTTTACAATGTAGAGGGTATAATTACAGACAAAAAGACAGAGATTACACAGTGAAAGCTACTTACAGATGAGACACAAGGTGTGAGGGCCCTGCTCGCAAGAGCTTACAATCTATTAGAGTGTATGGGTGAGACGAAGGATGAGACGTGCTAGGTTTACAATGGTCCGGCCATGTTTCATAAATAGGGGGTGGTTTACATAAAAATTGGATGAACCTGCCACCCTGACAGTACATCTATATACAGATAAGTGCCTGTGAGTGCCCTAGTGTAGGGAGTGACAGAGGTGTGTGATAGAAGGTGTGGCTTAGCAATTAAGGATCTTGGTAGGCCAGACGAGAAGATGTATATTCAGGCCACTCTTAAAACCATGGATGCTAGGATTGTGCCTGATGGTACGTGGTAGGATGTTCCAGAGAACGGGTGCAGCACGTGTGAAATCTTGAAGACGGCCATGGGAGGTTCGGATGATTGTGGTCTGTAGTTTGATGTCCGCAGCAGAGCAGAGAGAGCAGGTAGGTTGGTAGACAGAGATGAGGGAGGAGATGTAGCTCCCCTAAATCTCCTCCCTCATCTCTGTCTACCAACCTACCCGCTCTCTCCGCTCTGCTGCGGACATCAAACTACAGACCACAATCATCCGAACCTCCCATGGCCGTCTTCAAGTGTAGAACTGTGGAGAGCTTTATGGGTGAGTGTGACGAGTTTAAATTGTATCCTGTACCGAATGGGCAACCACCGCAGTGACTGACACAGGGTAGAGGCATCAGTATAGCGGCTGGAGAGAAAGATGAGCCTGGCTGCTGCATTCAGGACATATTGGAGAGGGGAGAGTTTACAGAGAGGGAGACCGATAAGCAGGGAGTTATAGGAGTCCAGACGAGAAAGAATAAGAGCAACAATGAGGGTTTTAGTTTTTCCACAGTAAGAAACGGACAGATTCTGGAGATGTTCTTGAGGTGCAGGTGACAGGAGTGGGCCAGGGATTGGATTTTATATTTTACAAGGTGAGGATTTTATTTTTTCTATCTTTATTTTACTGACAAGCTCTTTTAAAGACTGGAAAATCCCTTTAAAAATCGCTCCTTAAGCCATGTTTCGACACCAGTGCCGATTGTATCCATGTATAAAGTTACTCTTTGGATATGAACATTAGAGTTTCAATTAGGACACAGTAAAACTGCAGGCTCTGTGAAGGGTAATATAATATTCTGCATGCAGTATGATTTTTACACTAGAAGGGAATACGCAAGGTCAAATCAATTGAATCCATATCATGAATTTACAGCAGGCGGCATTTCCAGGAACTGGATACGCGCAATAAATAAAGACTGTCAGATGTAAGATGTGAAGTCCTAGCAGAAATAAAAGAGAAGCAACATAGTTTCCTATTGTACACGTTAAAGATCTATACAATGAATAGATATTCAGTGATTTATGCACAAAGTATCGTATTACTTATTCTTAGCATTAGATTTCTTTTTACTTCTTATCTATTCATTTGACTTATTCAAGGGAATGTATCAACCACAATTCTTTGTATTTCCTGATAATGACACATATTCTTTTTTAGAATTGCATTTTATCGACTTTTTTTTTTTTTTTTACTCTTTCTAGAAGATTACTATAGGAGCAAGATGTCCAGGCTAGTGCTCTGTGAATAGGATTCAGAGATATGCTTCCTGAAATTGGGCGTATGCATACGTCCTGGCGATCCTGTGGGCTTGCGGGCGAGCTGCGCACGATCGCGACATGGAACCAGCGGTAAATTACCACTGACTTCATGCCGCATCACCCCTGGACGGAATGAACCCCGGCCGCGGGTGATTAATGCTTCATTATCGCAACCTGTCATGGTCGTAATAATGAAGCTGCAGGCAGGTGGAGTGAGCTCCTGATGCCTGCGATCCGGCGCAGCGGGCGGCAGAGATGCCGCTCGCTGGTCTCTTACCCGACTCCCTTACCCAATTTTGTGAAAGCATCCGGGTAGTCTGGTGACGTCACCATGCCCACAATGGCAGTTACCATTGCAACCAGTACACAGCAGCGACGCTGTGTATAGGTCTGCCATTGTAACAGCAATCTGAGGACTGCTGTTACAGATCCCCACTGGGGAAAAGTGAAAAAATGTGAAAAAGTAAAAAAAAAAGTAAAAAAAGTAAGACACAAACACAAAAAATAAAATAAAAATCACGTACACCGCCCTTTTCCCCTTTACAAACGCCAATCGTCCCAAAAAAGATCAAAAATAAATAAAGTACACATATTTGGTATCGCCGCATGTGTAACGACCCACCCTATAAATCTGTCACATTAATTAACCCGTATGGTGAACGGCGTAAAAAACAAAAACAAAAAAAAGTCCAGAATTGTGATTTTTGTTAATCCTGCAGCACATAAAATGGAATAAAAAACGATCAAAAACTCCAAAGCGATCAAAAATGCCAAAGTTGTACCAAATAAAACGTCAGTTCATCCCACAAAAAAAAGTCCTTACACAGCTCTGTATACGGAAAAATAAAAAAGTTATGGCTCTCAGAAGACAGCGATGCATAAATATTGTTTTACACAATAAAACACTTTTTTTTTTAAAATTGCTTAAAAAAAAACTATATAAACTGGGTAACGCCGTAATCGTATCGACCCAGAGAGAAAAGCTAACTGGTCATGGATACTGATTGGTGAGCGCTGTTAAAAATAAAAACAAAAAACACTACTAGGATTTCAGTAATTTCTTCACTGTGCCTTCCAAAAAATGAATTTAAAACTGATCAAAAAGTCTTGTCCCCTCAAAAATGATACCAATAAAAATGTCAACTCATCCCGCAAAAAACAAGCCCCTACACAGCTATATATCACAGAGCTCAGCTTCTCTCCTCTATCATATAACTCTATGTATCACAGAACTCAGCTCCTCTCCTCTATCATATAACCCTATATATCACAGAGCTCAGCTTCTTTAATCTATCATATAACCCTATATATCACAGAGCTCTGCTTCTCTCCTCTATCATATAACCCTATATATCACAGAGCTCAGCTTCTCTCCTCTATCATATAACCCTATATATCACAGAGCTCAGCTTCTCTCCTCTATCATATAACCCTATATATCACAGAGCTCAGCTTCTCTCCTCTATCATATAACCCTAAATATCAAAGAGCTCAGCTACGATCCTCTATCATATAACCCTATATATAACAGAACTCAGCTTCTATCCTCTCTCATATAAACCTACATATAACAGAGCTCAGCTCCTCTCTTCTATCATGTAACCCTATATTTTTCACAGAGCTCAGCTCCTCTCCCTCTATACTATAACCCTATATATCACAGAGCTCAGCTTCTCTCCTCTATCATATAACCCTATAAATCACAGAGCTCAGCTTCTCTCCTCTATCATATAACCCTATATGTCACAGAGCTCAGCTCCTCTCCTCTATCATCTAACCCTATAAAATCACAGAGCTCAGCTTCTCTCCTCTATCATATAACCCTAAATATCAAAGAGCTCAGCTACTCTCCTCTATCATATAACCCTATATATCACAGAACTCAGCTTCTCTCCTCTATCATATAAACCTACATATAACAGAGCTCAGCTCCTCTCTTCTATCATGTAACCCTATATTTTTCACAGAGCTCAGCTCCTCTCCCTCTATCATATAACTCTATATATCACAGAGCTCAGCTCCTCTCCCTCTAATTATATGATCCTATATATCACAGAGCTCAACCTAGGGCATCATGAACACTAAATATGGCCCTACAGATACGTAGGCCCCCCATTTTAGATAGGTAGCCTCAATTAAGCCTCAAATTAGTTGCCAAACCCATGCTATTAGATATCAAGCCCCGCTGCCGACTTGGTATCTAGGTAGATAGGCCATCAATTACGTGGTAAGACCATGGTATGTAGGTATGCCCAACAGTAGGTAAGGTTGTAGGTAGGCAGGGCCCCAGATACATACATAGAAAAAGGCTTCAGGTAGGTAGGCAGGTAGATGGCAAGGCCTCAAATTTTTTGCCTCAAAAATTAGAAACAATTATCTGAGATGTCACACAAATAGGGGGGCTCTTCCGCAAAGCATACACGTCTTCTTGTTAGTGGGATGCCCTGCTGACGGTACTATTTATCGGAATCATGTTGGTCATAATACTGAATGGCAATTTTTTTTCCTTGTTTTGGTGTAAATGCTTTTTGTAATACCCATATGATGTTAACTGCTCTGGTCAGCATCATAGTACTGTAACGGGCTGGGGTAGTGGATCCCCTGGACCTCCGCAAGCGGAGGTAGAAACCTCCCCAGGGAGCGGAGTCCAAGTGGGTCCATGATTTCACCATATCCCAACTCAAAGCTTGATGGACCTGCTGCGGCGGGATTCCACCAGGTCGCTATCCCTGATGTGACTTGCGTGCGGAGGCGGCCAAGGCACAACGCAGGACAGACTCGTCAGGCATACTCGTAGTCGGGGTCGGGCCAGAAGGTCAGGGCAGGCAGCGAAGGTTCGTGGTCGTTAGACAGGCGTAAGCGGAACTGGTACACGGAAGAGAAGAAACAGAGTGTCAAAAGGTTTCCTCGCGTAGGTATGGGCACTATGGAATCGGCGAGGTCAGGGAAGAGGTGGAGCCATTATATAGGGTCAGCGGCCAGCAACACCAATTACCGTCGTGCTGGCCCTTTAAATTTAACAGAGCCAGCGTGCGCGTGCCCTAGGGAGTGGGGACGCGCGCTCTGGCTGGCAGATGGCTGAGACAGAGCAGGAGCACGGTCAGGTAAGTGACAGCGCCTGAGGCAGCGGGTGCGCCCGCGGACCGCGGGGCCACCCACCCCGGGCGCAACGGGGACAGCAGGGACACAAGCTCGCCTGCAGCCCGGACCACGGGCTGCGGCGCTGCTCGTGACAGTACCCCCCCCTTTGGTCACCCCCTCCCTCTGGCCTGAAGAAATCTCCTAAGCAACCCTCAATCCATGATGTTTTCCTCCGGCTCCCCACGAGCTTTCCTCAGGCCTGAACCCCTTCCTATCAATAAGGAAATTATGTTTCCCCCTGATCGTATTCATGGCAAGTATTTCCTTTAAGTTAAAGACATCAGAGGTGTCTGCCACCGGTGCGGGAGATGACAAGCTCCTGGAATACCTGTTCAAGATAACTGGTTTAAGCAGGGAAACGTGGAAGGAGTTCCGGATCCGCATCGAGGGGGGGGAAGCCGGAGCTTGTAGGCCACTGGGTTGATCTTATTCAGGACCACGAAAGGACCGAGGTAGCGGGGACCCAGTTTGTAAGATGGAATCTTGAGGCGGATATATATTTGGAGGATAGCCAGAACCTTATCCCCGGGGTGAACGAGGGGAGGCCTCCTGTACTTATCCGCTCGTAGCTTCATGTGGGTGGAGGCCTGATGCAGAGAACGCCAAGTGCTGTTCCAGACGGCCTCCAGGTCACGAACCAAGGTGTCCACGGCAGGGACGTCAGAGACCAAAAACAATCGGAGGGGTGGCCGGGGATGTAATTCATAGACCACAAAAAACCCGCAGACCTCGAATCCAGAGAGTTGTAAGCGAACTCTGCCCAAGGTAACAAGCCCGACCAATCGCCTGCCCGGGGAAA